>LPNK01000081.1:0-294808 GCA_002894445.1 Metschnikowia sp. AWRI3582 | reverse complement strand
TTTGCGAAACGGTTCCTAAATGCCAAATCCGCCAGTAATGCGCTGGGAGGCGATATCGAGGAGCTCGTGCTTGCAAAACTCTGGGAGGAAGTTTTCATGGGCAGCCACTATTTGGAGAGAATCGTAAAGATGAAGAAAGATGTCACCCTGTCTGCCGAATTGACGCTGGAATGGAAAAGGCACGTGCTGGAAAACACGTTATCTGTGGCTGAGCTCGAGCTCAAGATCTGCAATTTGTCGGAATGGCCAAAACTGATGACGCGTGACCACAAGGAGTTTGCGAAGACGGATGGCGAAGTGGGAATCATATGGCCGCTGCAGCTCCGGAATACAATGAAGACTTTTGAGGAATTCTGGCTCACGGGGAAACGGAACGATAACAAGGCGTTGTTCTGGTACCCGAAATTCGGCCAGATGGATCTTCGCATCACGTACCCAACCAAAACTTACGACATCAACCTATCGACTTATGGTGGTATAATCATGATGCTTTTCGCGCCTCAATCCACGGACGCTGATGGCGATCCCGTGCTGGCGTTTGGCGAGAATCGCGAGTTGACATATGAGGAGATTGTGGAGCTCACGCGGATCCCGGAATTCGACTTGAAACGTCAATTGCGCTCGATCGCGGTTGCGCCGCGCCTGCGTCTTTTGGTGAAACTGCCCATGTCCAAGGATATCAACCTAGGAGACAAGTTCAAGCTAAACAGCAAGTTCAAGTCACCTTCGACAAAAGTGAAGGTACTTACAGTGAAGCTGGACGCGCCTAAACCGGCTGAAAAGGGTGACGAGCCGGACGAAGTGCAGGCTGGGATTGACGAGGGCCGGAAACACTTGATAAATGCTGCGATTGTGCGCACAATGAAACTGCGGCAGACACTCAAACACAACGAGTTGATTGAGGAGATTATCAAGCAGTTGCAGAACAGGTTTTTGCCGCCGATGGTCCACATCAAGCAGCGCATTGAGGATTTGATCGAAAAGGAGTACTTGCGCAGAGACCCAGACACGCCGAACGTCTACCATTATATTGCATAGGGAATTTTCTGGAGGGGGGAGGATTTCGAAGCATTTAAATCGAAAAAAAGTCTTTTAGAATCTGTTTTCATATCGATTTGTGATGATAAAGTTGTGGGAAAATTCTTGCTCACGTGATCAAACAGTATTTTTCCCGAATCAAGTCATGAAACGAGGAATTATCCCCCTTGATGGGTTTCCCGCACGATGACTGATATCATGAAATCGTTTCTGTTGGAGTTTCACGCCTTATAGTCCGATCACAAATGCGGTTCCGGTCGGGAGTTTTCTGCCGAGAAACCCAATTCGACCAGTACGACTCATCAAAAATGAATACTCTAGACCGCTCTATCCATTCTTATGGCTGATTCGGATTTAAAGCAGGCGCAAGCGGAATTGCACAAGCTAAAATTTAAATTGCAAATAGAATCAAAGAAAATGACCATTATGTATACCCAGTAGTTTCCTCGCAGAATTCATGACACACACAGAGAATCGCACCTCTCCATGAATCTTCAATAAATAAGCATCATGAATTTATTAATCTGGTTGATATTGTTGATTCCAGCTTTTGCCTACGACACCAATCACGTTGGATACTTGTTTATCTCGCAACTCAACAATGATAAATCGCATATCAATTTGCGCATATACGGTAACAAGTTGTACATTAGCGATAACCGGTCGAGGTTTGATTACGATGTTCGCGGTATTGTGGCACTTTCGGGCACTTCAAGGTATCTAGGCGTGGAAAGGGGAAAGCTCAAATTATTACACCGACCATTCACTGGATTCCGGTTGGAACCCAAAGAGGAACTAGTCCACTCCAGAGCTTTTTTGTATAACGGGGAAGAAAACTTCGAGCTATGTGATGATTACCTGATCCGCTTCCACAGCAATTGTCGCGGTTCACAAAGGGTGAAAATCACGTTCAGAGACAGGCTCTATTAAGATTACTAGTCCAGGAATCAGGATGCAATTATCGCTCTCAGCCTTTAGTGACATGAAAGAAAGAAGTTGTCGATGTACACTGATGAGCAGCGATTTGGGTCATTTGACTGACACTGAGGACTTGGCTTATTAACCGAGATAAGTGTCCCAGAGAAGAAAGTGGGAGGAGAGTCTATCCCCAGTTTGATCTGCGTGTGTATATACGAACCTGTGAACAGAAGGGGCTGGCCAAAAAATTTATACCCAAGTTGTTTAAGTTTTTTTTTCCACATTTCAAACAATAACAGATCGTATTACCAGGAACTGTCAAGCTATGGCCATGGTTGTTAGTGGAACGACGGCTTAGACAATTGTACATATTGTTCTACGCAATAATATTTCTCGCCTTGATTGCTCCGGCGCCCCCTAACCAGGAACAGTGCTCGCAATCTGACCCAACATGTCAACGGGCGCGCAAACGACAATGTAGGTTATAGTTAACGATTACATGATTATTTCGTCGGATAGATATTCGAATTTGTGTTTACATTCATGATTACTGCTCCAGATGAACAAACATGCTTTTGCTCACTATTGTCACGAGTTCGGCCGGAAAGGAAAGTGGAGCCGAGGTCCCGGCACAGTCGCACAAAGCTTCGTGGTTCCCAATCCATGCAGGTGACGTCCCAAAAGGGCCAAAACGATGCAGGAAATGCACAGAACACCGCCGGTGTTTGGTCGCGCGAAGAAGAAACGAGCGAGATCTGAGAATAGAAAACCCCCTGCCCTTTTTAACACGATCCGATCTGACCATCCTTATCTATATCACGATTGAACTTAGTCCAGAAGACAAAAACACTTTTCAAGCCTGAGAGAGTCTCCAGTCATAGAATAATGTTGAATAATTAAGCCTTCTAAAACTCAGCCCTACTCGAACTTTTCTCATTCTTGAATTGTGCTGGCAGGAAATCTGGCTTGCTACACACACGCCAGCATTGCCAGTCGCGCGTCGGGCGCATGCGACACGGCGCGCCCAGCTATTTTTATTTTGGATTTTTTTTTTTCTCGCCTCGTTCCAGCCTGATTGTCTTGCAGAGTACCACCCAAAACCAGATCCAGCCCTTACTCCACCAGAACAAACGGACCACAAAAAACAGATCGGTATCTTCTTTAAAACGACTCAAAGCGCGGTTTTTCTTCTACAGAGCCAAAGGTTTAGCCAGCTCCCTACACGTTTTGTTTCTTTTGCTAATCTTGACCACGCTTTATTTGGCTCCGCCTCCGCAGCACCCGCCCACCCTCACAATACAGAAATTGTGACAACCATTCCACTCGCTAAAAATACCATAATTCGTTTGCTTGAAAGCGTTCATACGGAAAATGCACCATCAAAATATCTCGACTCACTCGCTCAACGAGAATTTGTACGACATTTCCATTGAAAATGCAGCCCCCAAGAAGCGATTCGTGCCGCGCCGGGCAGGCCTGACACTGAGTCTTCATAGCCTCGAGCAGAAAAGGCCAAGCGAATATTATCTCACGAAAATAGGCGCTAGTGCCGCCCTGACGGCCAATTTGTTGCCAAGCGGCCTCGTGATCCCGAAAAGAGCTGCAAAAACGTTACCGCCCACACCCGTGGCCGAGCTGCCCCTGGCGGCTAATGCGCCCGTGCAAAAAGCGAAAAGACCGTCATCAAACGTCTCAGACTCGTCCACAGACGTGACCAAGGACTCGGACGATGCAGTGCTGGTGGTGCTGACGCCGTTCGACGTGCCTGACTCGCGCCTCAGTCTGATGACGAACTACTCCACATATCTGGCGACAAAAGCAACAGACTCGGCAGTTTCGGGTAACAAATACAGCGGGAGTGAGTCCAGCTTGCCTTCAGTCCCCTTGCAGCGGCCCTCAGTGACTCCCATCGCCGAAAACCGATCTGCAGAGGATACATCAGAGGACTTTGGCGAGCTTGCGCTGTCTTTATCTACAATATCGCTACAGACAGGAAATCTTGGAAGCTCCGCTCCTGTTGCGCCAAAACTTCGTGCCTCTTCAACGTCATCAGTGTTGGAGATCAAAAGACAGCCCTCTTACCAAAAACAGCTCCCGCTGTTGTCGAGGCAAGCCTCGGCTGCGTCTCTGTTTGGGTTACTGCGTGCAAAGACCCGCTACTATAACCCTCAAGAGACCAAGGAGCGGAAGCAACTCCGGAAAAAGCTATATGAGGAGAATGATGCGGATGATGAGCTCCTCACTAATGACTTGGATCTTGTATTCAATGTGCCGGTGATTAAAAACCACGGCCAGTTGTACCGTGCTCGCAGAACAGAGTCTGTACCAAATATGCTCTTATCACGCCACGATATTGTGAACGACGATGATAACAAGAATCCCTACAAGCCGGCAGGGGCCATGAAACCTTGTCCACTTCCTGGCAAGCTTTCCCGGCTGAATCTCAGTGTCGACAGAATTCCACAAGCTATCCCCGAGCTGCGAGTATTGCCAGATGACATCATGGAAGAGACGGACTCCTCATACGCCAGTACTGAAAACGATAGCGCCATTTGCAACAATATTTCTGAATTTTACACGCAGCGGCTGCTTTCATACCTGACTCTCGCTCGGGTTTCCCGCGACCAGCAGCTTTCGGACAGAATGCCGCAGTTTGTCAAAACACACAGCTCGGTGGAGGATATCAGCCTAATTTCGCCCGAGAAACTTGAGGTCGTTGACCAACTGCGTCCCATCAATTTGCCACCAAAGAAGCCCGCTGACCGTACCAAACATAATCGTGAGTTGCATCGTGTCATTACAGATTTTGAAGCCACTACAAAACATGCCAACAATACGCGTAAATCTCTCGGATTGCTGGCGGTAGCCAATCAGCAAAGTTGGCTCAAATTAATGCTCGCAGAAGACAGGGACTTCGAGCGTAAATTGAATTCGGATCGCGAGAAATTACGCAAGTTGAATTGGGATAGTCTCGTCTCCGGCAGGTTCCGGTTCGAGTATTTCAAAAGAGTGTTGCTGATGGGCTCAAGTAAGGGGTTGGCGGATTCTGTTACGAGCAGTGTTGCGCTGCTAGAAAGTAAAATCAACGGCCTCTCACCTCAAATGAAATCAGCAAAGGATGCAGAGTTTATTGGTATGGTCGAGCAGGCCATGCAAAGACCGCTTCTACGCAACTATCTTGTCCAGGTGGCCGAGACCGATGGTGCTGACTTTGATACCCGAGGATTCCGCGAGAACTTCAGACGATTGCTTTATTTCAAGACTTTTTCCGACGGTGGGCTTCAGAGACATCACCAAGTGTTCATTATTCCAATATTCTTGGTTTTATTTCAAGGCACCGAGTCCTTTTCTGAGATCTGTGTGCTTATAGAATCATTTGATCGCGAAGTCTTGAGCTCCGAAAATCTCGCAGCCATCAATAAAAAGTTGTCCCGCTGGAGCGACTTGACAAGCATGTCGCAGTCTAACCCTGTTTGCAAAATTTTGAAGACATTCTCTAGCTTGCAAGAGTTTGAGAGTCTTAGCGCAACTTCGCTTTTCGAGATAATCGTCCAGCTTAACGACAGACTTCCTTTGAGTTTGAGTGCGCCTTCAACACCCATTGTTGCACAAAGTTCATTTCGGCCGCTTTCAACAACATCCTCAGAATCTGAGGGAAGTGTCAAAAACAACTCGGTTTGCTCGTTGGACAGTGTGGTAACTACTGACTCCGATGGATTGTACTCTGAGTCCTCGTCATTGAGTTTGGTGGGAACGTTTCTCCAATTGCTAGTAATCTACTCGCGCTCGAAGAACAGGAAGCAAAAGACAATCAACTTATTCCAAGCGTTCTTGCTCACTGTTTTTCAATACTACCATATCAACTGGAACAGTTGTGTTGAACTAGTACGTTGCAATAAGTCGATCAGGCTAAATAACTCCAGCGACCAGTTAATGAACCTAGAGTCATTCCTTGACAAGTGGAAGGAAATATTCAAGAAGTTATGAGCTTACGATCCACAAGCCCAGCGCTTGACGTTTAATGATACACTTACATATCCATGTCTAATTCTATAATATCCGGATTTTTCTCCAAAGGCGGAGGCTCGCTGTTCGCCACTGATTTTTCGCCAATCACAAACCCCATTGGATTCATATCTGCTTTGAGATCAGCAACATCTTTCATGTCATTCACGACCTGCCTGCGAGTGACTAAAAGTTGCTTGAAAGAGTCTTCCGTGCCATTCTCAATTTCCCAAGCCTTCCACTTCTTCCAGAGAGGCTTCATCACATGAGTTTCAGGGTGACCCAATCCGGCCAAGAACTTGAAAAGTGACCGCGCTCTGTGGGTCTCTTTCTGAGAAACTTCAAACTGAGCAAATTCAAGCCCCAACTCGATAGTGCATGGGAGTGGCAAATGTGGATCCTGAAGCGCTTCAGCCATGACTTCTCTGTACTGATTTAAGTCGCGCAAATTTTGCAAAAGAACCTGCAGAGTCTTCTTGTAAAGCAAAAATTTATCGTCGGCGATTTTGTTCCGGTTTTCCTTCGTATATCGAGGAAGTGAGAACGTGTCGGTCAAATATGCAATTGCGTTTCGCATGATCTTCACTGAACGCACAATGTTACCATTAGACAGCTCCAACTCAAAGTAACGCGTGTAGATCTCAATTGCATGGAATCCAGGAATCCTTGAGGAAATGCATCTGTCAAAAAACTCTCTGGCAACTTCCAAATTTGGCGACTTTTGCATGAATTTGTCAATATACAGGACCCAGATGTGATACTGAGCCTGTGGCGATGAAAAGCTCTGAATCCCGGCCTCGTAAACAGCATAGCTCTGTTCGAGGCCCTTTTGTTGGGCAACAAATTCAGCATAGTCCAAAAGCAGCCGAAGACTGATGATCTTTAGGGACAAAAGGCGTTTGTATGCAGTACCTAGCTTTTGATAGATCTCCAGATTGTTTTCGCCTTCTTCAATCATGGACTTTAGAATATCAATATAAAATGCCCACAAGTGCGTGTTGCGTGGGATTTCATCATGTACAGACTTTTTGCGGTTTTCATTTTTCTCCACAATTGCGTCTTCTGGTATCAACAAAACCAGCTCGATGTGGTTCAAGGCGTCTTCGTCAGAAACAGTGAATATCATCTCTGTCCAGGCAATGTAAATCTCCGCCAATTCTGCAGCCGTTTTGAATTGCAGCGCGACTGCATGGGAGAATATCACGTTGGCCGTGGAGAGATCACCCTGTGAAATGTATATTTTGGCGTATGCCGTCCATAGCGATGCCATTGTGAGGCCATTTTTCGAGCTAGACTTCAAGGGGTTTACACGCCTGATCGCAGTGACATACGTGGTGATGACCTCTCTTTGGTCGCCGTTACGGGCGAAGATCTGGGCACGCTCTAGCCAGTGATCAAGGCAAAAAGGGGACTTTTTCAAAAGCACATCATTTATGAGAAGTTCTTGCTTATCAATGAGACGTGAGAGCTGTTTCATGCGTAGTCTCAATTCGTCAGACTTATCGGCCTGAAGGAGCTTCTCAATCTGGTTTTCTTCCCAATTCGTGACTATATCAAACACCTCCACCACGTCATCAACCGAGTTTGCTGATATGAACGCAAGATGGTGGAAATGACGTGTTTTCTCAAAATCTAGCCTTTTAGAGTAATAAGCGGCGACAGCGAGATTATAGCTTTTGGCGAGACCAGGGAAATCTCGTCCTGCATTCTGGGCTGTTTCTTCAATGAATAAATCGTCTTGAAAGTGCGCTGACGCCAGCAACACCCGGAGAAAGTCAAGCACAAACTCAAAATGCAGTTTTGTGAGCTGTGAGTCTTCACGGCACGTCTTTTTGAAAAGCTTAATAGCCAAATCACAGTCGCCATACTGGGCCACTTTCAAAATACAATCACGACCCAGTTCCAGGGGTCCATCTGCTAGTTGAGCCAGCGAAATTTCATGAAATCGCGCGTAAATAGCCGCCGAGTCCTTGTTGTTGAGATTATCTGCCAATTCCAAGTATTTTCTCCAGATTTGGCCGTGATGTGAGCGATCCAAGCTGAACAAGGCCACGTCCAACGCCCGTTTGAGACCTAGCGTGCCTTGAGTCGATCTGTCTCTCGATAAAAGATCGATGTACTTGAACCAAAAGGCAGGGGTCGTGTATAAGACCCGTAAAGCTCTTTCATATAGACTTATGAGCGTATCACGGTGATTAGGGCCCCACGGCAATTGGAGATAAGTGTTCCATAAGAGAATAGAGGCTGGCAACTCGGAAACGGCTCGGTCAAGAATGAATCTGGCTTTCTCGAAATTGGAAAAGTATGTCTCGGCATATTCTAGCCATAGAGTTTCGTTTTCTCCATCCTGAAGTAGAGCCTCTTCATATGGAATCTGATCATCGGAGATAAGCGTATCTAGCAGCATGATTCGGGCAATCCAGTATGAATTATATTGTTTTGAAATTTTTTTTTGGGTCAAATTGATGGTGAAAATGCTAAAAGGGTATAAATTAAAGTGATTTCCAATCACAATTATCTGTTAACTAATGGTAAATACAGTGAGTCTTGATGGAACCAGGCAGCCTGTGCACGTCATGTGATGAGAATTCTGGAGATGGAGCTGTAACGCGCGAAGCCATCATCATAATGTACAGTGAGCCTGAGTGAGTGAGGCCTGTTTATTGAGATTTTGGAGCCCGACTATATTTTTCAAAAATGATCAAGATGATGTTTTTTTTCACAAAAAATGACAAATAAAATCTTCCGTTTATGAGCATGTATTCGTTCAGAGAATCACTTCGGCATTTATACTAAATGTGTGATGCATTTAAGTATGTTTGACTGGATCTTAGGCAGTGTTGTGAGAATCGGTTTTTTTTGTGGTGTTGCGCGTAGGCGCGTAATCGTGCAAGAAAATATTTTCCGCTTTTTCGTACTTTTATTTGTCATGCGCACGACGTAATTCGTAATCAATAGCGTAAAAATTTATCCTCACGATTGTTACGGCATCGGTTTCCTTTTCGCATCATACACGATTGCACCTCACTTGCTCAAATCCATCATTGCAAAACTCCTTTTTCGGAATTGTCGACTGTGAATCTTTCCAGAGGCTTTTCAATTGTTCAAAGAATAATTTTACTCACTTATTCACTCTTTTTGCGGTCCGCTCGGATTTTGAAAACGCTCTTTCGGTTCGAAAAAGTAATTTTTAGGAGGGGAGGAGATTCCAGGTGAGGGGATCAATGATGCATCCAATGAAGGTGTAACCACCGAAGACGACAAGCTGAGTTCGTGAAACTAGCTAGTTTTTGATTGCTTGGAGCGGACGCCTGCCGGTTTTTTTGTCTGTAGATATATATTTATGTTCCTTTTGATACAAAAAAAAGGAAAACCCCACTTTTTTCCACTTTGAGTTGCATTTTCCATGTTCTTTGTTCACTAGTAAATACGAAGAACTCTTAACAGCACACTTACGATTACGCAATTACTTCTCCCATGGGCGCGAAATTGTGAAGCCTCCAGGCGAAGTGGCGCGCGTATTTAGTGCCATTACCCGTTTTTACGAGTTATTTCACATCACTGCCTGGAAGGAGGGCCCGTGCCTGTGAAGGGTACAATCTAATTATCCATGCACACCGACTCAGCCTTGTTTAGTTTGAGAGATCGTTTTTTTCAGTACAAAATAAGCAATACTTTGAAGAAAGAAAAAAGCCTTGGACAATCTTCACCATCCGAACCCACACTATCTAGGCTGGGACTACTTTCATAAGTGCGGAAGAAAGAATAATTATCTGTTCATGACGAACGTACTATTTTCTACTTTTTTTTATAATAGGACTGCACCGAAGCTCAAAGAGCCAGAAAAGGATAGTCTCTAAATTTAGACGGTTGAGATCAAAGGGAGGGCACACGAGCACGTTCGCTTAGTCCTGTGTTTTGGTGTGGCTGGCCCCAAAGCGCAGACCGGGGCCCGCGGATCAGATCAGATCGCCTGGTTACCCAGAAAAATAGATTTCTCCGATTCGCCGGTCTGAGATATTCATGAATGTAAGTAGATAGTGATATAAAGTAGCGTAAATTGGAAACAAACAAGTGCCGAGACCCTAGCAAGGCGTTTTTCCTTAATCCTCAAAAGTTTCTCCTTTTCGTGATAGTCTAATCATTCCAACGTTTGTCATTCCCGGCCTGCCTGACTGACTGGGGCCAGGGCGCTTTTTCGCTCTTATCGCGCCTCAAGGTTTTTGGCGTCACCTGCGTTTCTGCCTGCCCCATTGTTCCAAACTCCACTAATCACTAATCAACAACAACAAAAACCAGGTCCGGCAAAACCACACCCAATTTGCACGAGATTAAAAACAACTTCCGCAAAGCCAATACCGCTTTTTGTTCGACTTTAGAGAAAATCAAGAATCGTCAATTTTTTTTTTCATCTGAATCGATCTCATTTGAACTCGTCTCTTTTTTTGCTGGCGCGCTGAACCCCGCCCTGAACACCCCAAAGCGTTTCGGAGTTTGATCCCGAACCCGTTTTTCCCCACATGAAAGATATTTTGAAGAATATTTTCCATAACCCAGGGTTCCGGGGCCTGGACCGGCACGCCCCTCTGCGGCCAGAACACTCTGTGCTGCCTTGTGAGACGCCAGATTCACCAGAAATAGGCGCCGGGAGCGAAAACCCGCCGGAAAAAGCGGAGATTTCGGCTGTAAACGCCCCCCTTCCGGCTCCTAGATTGAAACACGCCCTTCTGATGCTTACGCCCGTCATGCAAGAGCAACTAGACCTACGGCTCGCGTCCGCAGAGAATCCTACCGTGGTGATGGAGCTTGATTTGGACTGCAATCTTATATACGTGAGCAAATCATGGGAGCAGCTAGTGGGCACATCCGTCAAAAAGATCCTTCATAAGCCGATTGCCAACATTATCATTGGGTCTAGCGACGCGGACTTGTCGGTATTTAACGACGCCGTGGCGCAGATGATTGCAGATAATGCCTCATACAAAGTCAAATTTGTCACGGCAACAAACGACGTTGAAGACACGCTGGAAACGCAGCTCGTGCGCATGGAGGCGGTAGAGCTCCAAAAGAGCCCCGACCACGGCGAATTTCTGGGCCGGGACGCGTTTATACATGATTTTACGCTTACAGATCCCGTTGCAGGCACGGATTTGGACCTGGCGTCGACAACAAGCTCCAAATTATCGAATAACGGCGACGTGATTGAACTAGAAGCACAGGGAATTGTGATTGTGTCGCTGACGACGAAACTACCGACACACACGATCTGGACCGTGCGCCCGTTTGTGCACCTAGACCTTGACCTCACGATCCCGTCTACGTTAGTGGATTTGCTTGGCTTTGGCGCCGAGATCTTTGAAGGTTTTCTCGTCAGTCTACGCGAGTCAGGCATCATCGACGAGAATTTTGTGCCGGAGCCAAAACTGGTGTTGTGCCGGATCTGCGAGACTAACTTCCCCGCTTGGTTTATCGAGAAACACAGCGACCTTTGCTTACTCGAGCACAAAGTCGAGGAGGAGGTGCAATTTTGCCACGACTCAATTGCAGAACAGCGCGAACTTATACTCCACCTTTCGGAATCGCTCTGGTTCCAGCAATGTGACACAGGCAGCGGGGCCGCCACGCCGAGCTCTTCCACAAGCTCCTTGTCCTCGTCGTCCGTGTTTGCGCTAGAGTACAAAGGGATTTCACTCACTTCTGTTCCCGGGCCCGAGGAACACAATGCACAGAGACTGTCTTCTTTACCGACAAGACAACTGGCATCGTTTCTGTCTTTTCGCCAGTCGCGCAAGTTCCCCTTTGGTATCTTGCAAAAGTTGGTAGATTTTTGCGACGAGGCGCTTCTCATCAATGCCGCCGAGAGACTGGAGACAACGGGCGCTTTTGAGTTCTCTCCCAACACCCAGGAGGCGATGCGGACGGTCATGAACTGGCCTTCCTTGGAGACTTCCGATCCGGCGATCCGCGCAATGGTCGAGGATACCAAGTTTTTGGTGACGGAAAAGGTCGACAACATGTCTCGTTTGCTCAATATTCTCCAATATTCAGAGAAGATCAAGCAGGAAGTAGACGAGTTGGTCTTGCAGTCTGTGGCAGATACTGTGGCAATGATTCGCGAAAAGACACGGCAACAAGAGGTTGCAGCCATGGTCCTGAGGCCTCACTTTCTGCGCAACCTGCGATCTAGCGAGAACGCATCCCCTCTGCATTTGAGGGAGAATTGGGACCAGCAAGTTAAAGAGGCTTCATTACCGTTGCTGCATGACTCTCCAGCCACCGCGCTACATGCTCTGAGCCCACCAGCACGGCCGACGCAGAACATACATTCGCCACAGCCATCTCGCATCAGGAGCCCAACAAGTCGGATTTTGGGGGAAGAATATCAACAGGCCGCGGAGTTGAGTAGACCTCTACAGAGCTTCACTCCACAAGACCTCTTGACTGCTTCTTCTGATTTGCTTGATAGCAGAGTCAATAGCAGAGTCGATAGCAGAGTCGATAGCAGAGCGTCTTTGTCGCCCAACACATCTGTGGCAAACCTTCCACTTAGAGGTATCACCAGTTCGATGGAAGGCTTGGCTTTGGGCTTCAAGTCACCGGAAGATACGTCCTTGCACTCATCTATTTCGTCACCACAACTCCACTTGTCGCCTGCACCCTACGTCGAAAAGCCAGGCTTATCTGCCCTCCAAAGAAACACCAACGTGCCTTGCAATCGGACCCTGACGCCTCGTCCTTTAAGTGGAGAATACGGCGCATCTCCAATAAGGAAGTCTGGGAATCGGGCCCGTTCCTCGTCTAATTTGCTGCTCCCGCCTCTGGCCAACCCTGATCTACAGACGTCCACAGTTCCATCGATGACAAATCTTTCGTCGACGACTCCAAATTCGGGTCCAAGGGGCTCTTTTTCCTCTATCCGGCCCCCGCTCTCGCCATTATTAGTTTCGCAACCCACACAAAAGGCCGCGACAGGTGGCATCAAAGATTATGAGATTCTTAAGGCCATCAGTAAGGGTGCTTACGGATCGGTCTTTTTAGCCAAGCGCAGACTCACAGGTGACTACGTTGCTATCAAATGCTTGAAGAAGGGAGACATGATCGCAAAGAACCAAGTCTTGAATGTACGAGCCGAAAGGGCGGTTATGATGAAACAGACGGACTCGCCATACGTCGCTCAGCTTCACTGCAGTTTTCAGACCAAAGATTACCTATATCTTGTCATGGAGTACTTGAATGGTGGAGATTGCGCCACTCTCTTGAAAATGCTAGGTACTCTTGGAGACAAATGGGCCAAGCGATATATCGCCGAGGTAATTGTTGGTGTGAATGACTTACACAAGAGGGACATCATTCATCGGGACTTGAAACCAGATAACCTTTTGATCGATAGTCAGGGCCATTTGAAACTTACTGATTTCGGCCTTTCCAGAATCGGAGTTGTAGGACGCCACACATTCCGGCACCGAAAGAGCAGTGCCTCAGAGCATGGGATCGAGCTTTTCCGGCGAAGCTTAACAAACAACTCCATGTTCCAGAGCCCGCTTGTGAATAGCACGGCAATCGAGTCACCGGAGTTAAATCCTCTTACCCACAAGCGGCACCTGTCAGTCACACCCTTTTCGTTGTCACCAGCTACCGATCAACACAAGTTTAGTTTATCCCACGGTCACCTGGCCTCGATGTCATCTTATGAAACAACACCGGTGATATCAGGCGCGAAGAAAAAATCCATATCCCATTTCAGGGCCTCGAGCAATCGTTCAGGATCTGCAAGTAGCGGCGTGGATTCTCCAATTATAAATCCCTCGAATGTGAGATCTCCATCTGAAACATCCTTTGCTTTACTCGATGACGAGTGCGAATTTCTGGTGAGTCCCGGTCAGAATGAAGATTCTATCCACTCTTTTGCTTTATTCGATCCAAACCAAGATCCTGACAACTTGAAAAAATTCGTTGGAACGCCAGACTACCTTGCTCCTGAAACCATCATGGGCGATAAACAAGGCGAATATTCAGATTGGTGGTCCATTGGCTGCATCTTGTTTGAATTTTTGTATGGATATCCACCTTTTCACGCAGAAACCCCCGAGGCCGTCTTCCAAAACATTTTGAGTGGCGAAATTGACTGGCCTGCATTATCTGCGGAGGAAGACTTGGAGTTCTGCACCCCCGAGGCAAAAGACTTGATTAAAAGGTTGCTCACATTGGATTATGAGCATAGACTTGGTTTCCACGGAGCAGAGGAAATCATGCAGCACCCGTATTTCAAAGGTGTTGACTGGAATAGCTTGTACCTGGAAGCGCCGGATTCATTCATACCTACACTTGATGGCCCGGACTCCACAGATTACTTTGATCTCCGTGGTGCTGACATATCTCATTTTCCTAAAGATGACCCAGAGTATACGGCAATAGAACCTTTGACGAAAAGACGGACAGATCTGAATTCCGATAGTGGGTCGCCGGGCGCATATTTGTCAATGCCCAGTACACCAACATCTGGCAAGAAGGAGAGACGTGGAAGCAAATTAGCTGACCCAAGTGAGTTTGGGTCCTTCAACTTTCGGAACTTGAATGTATTAGAGAAGGCGAATAAAGATGTGATTAATCGCTTGAAGTCTGAGCATCT
Source organism: Metschnikowia sp. AWRI3582 (assembly GCA_002894445.1). Taxonomy (NCBI): domain Eukaryota; kingdom Fungi; phylum Ascomycota; class Pichiomycetes; order Serinales; family Metschnikowiaceae; genus Metschnikowia; species Metschnikowia sp. AWRI3582. Next base: position 280,218 of record LPNK01000081.1, on the reverse strand, counting down.
TGAGCACAGATCAAGTTTGTCGTCATCTTCGTCTGAATCATTCACTCCGGGTCATAGTAAATCTCGTGGTCTGTCGATATCTTCCAACATTGTCAACCTTGGCAGTCCTTTCAAGCGTCCCCTTTCACCAGCACCTATAACGATTGGCCCGTCCTCTCCCGCCAAGGATAAATTACCCCAAAGAATGAACAAAAAGTGGGACAGTGCTACCGGATCTACTGTCAGCAGTAGTCGCTCGCGTTCCCTGGCGCCGTCGCTCTCAAGACAAATCTTGCTGAGAACTGCCAATGAGCAGTCACCCTCCAGTTCTGACAACGAAGAGAGTACATCCGCACTTCACAGGGTGCAGAACCGAAGGGACAGTTTGCGGCGCTTGAATAGTTCCGCGAGTGGCTCGTCTCAGGGCACTCAAGGGACGCAGTCTCCTCGGAAAGACTTGGCTAGTTTCGTGACACAGAGTGAGCTAGATGTTTTGTATTGCGAGCCAATACCGATTGTGCGCCACACGGTTTCGAAGATTATGGAGAAGCAAGGCTGTATTGTTTTGCCAATTGCAGATGGGGAGGATCTCATACGACGCGCTACTAGTAAAGTCAAATTCGACTTGATTTTCACAGCGCTACGGTTAACAAAGATTGAGGCGATCGATGCCGTTAAGTTGATTAAGTATACCAGCGGTGTCAATTCAAGCACTCCGATCATTGCAGTCACCGGATTTGCGAAGGAGGCCATAGACCTGGGAATTTTCGACGATGTGCTTGAGAAACCCGTGGATGGGACAATGATCAGGAACCTCATGACTAAGTTTCATTTTCTGAGCGTCGCGGTTGAGTCAGAGCCCGAGGAATGATAAGGTAACAGTGACGTCTGAGCAGTCATCAAGCGGTTTTTATGCTGTCCTCAGCGTTTGCAGGAGTTGATGTTTGCTTCACAGTATCGGGATTGAAGACAATCGAAGGCTCAGCTTCTTTCACATGCGAGTCAGTAGGGGAAGCCTCCAATTTGATGGCTACCTCATGATCTTCCTCTGTCTTCGAGGTAATCTTGGGTTTCTTGGCTGGCGATTCACTGGTGGATGGGTCCACAGTAATGGGCTGAGCGGATGAGTTCAAATGATCGGGAATGCCTTCTCTCAAGTAATTATCCCTATACCACTTTAATTGAGCAATGCTCTCCATTATGTCCGACCTGGCCGTGTGGGCCGCCTTTTTCTTTGGACACTTCTTCATGAGGGCAGGGTTGTGACGATATCCGATTTCCATGATGGATGACACATCTACCAATCGGTAGTGCAAGTGATCAATAACTTGAGGGAACTCCTTCATCATGAAGAACTTGTCCATATGAATCGAGTTTCCGGCCAAAAGCGACGTGCGGGGCTCACTGATATACGACTGGATATATTCCAAAAGCTCTTGCTGTACTTTTGCCAAAGTTTGTTGGGGGTTAGCCAAGATCTTTGCCGTGAGGCCTGATTCGCCATGATGAGACACACACCATTCATCCATGTTGTCCAAAACTTTCTTTGGAACATAAACGGTACTCTCATAACCTTCCTCATCAATGATATTCAAATTACCATCAGTTATGATGCAGCAAATCTCAATGATGTGGTCCTTAGAAATGTCTAGCCCCGTCATTTCACAGTCAATCCAGACCAAGGGCTTAAATATGGCAGGAGACGACAACTTTCGCTTAGTGACTTTTGCTGGCTCAAGGGCGACCGGAGACGGCCTTTTGAGAAAACGGCTTACCAAAGAAGAAAACATGGGGTTACTAGCTATATAGGAAGGCGATGTAGGGTTTAAGATATCAGACACAAGGCCGAATTTCCCCACTGAGATGAGGGTGTGCGCGATCTCCGGCATATTCCTCCTGAGTTTCATGAACGGCCAAGCGTTGGTAAGTCAGCCAATACGTTTCACAAACATAATTGCTGGAGGGAATCTTTGCTCTATATTGAGCCTTTTCCTAGCTTATCAGATTCTCGCATGAAAAAGTGTCACAGCTCTTTTACTAAGAGATGTTGAAGACTTGAAGATCGAGGCCCAGTCACGTGACATACATCAACAGACGAGGAGATCTAAGGGCTGACGTGTGATCTGTGGAGCGACAAGTTTTCGGAGTTGATATTTGTTTGGGAAGAAAGGGAAAAATAAGATAAGTCACTATTTGCTGACCCGTCCCTAAATGTTCATGTGCGTTGAAGGCAGGATGTATTCATACAATATGGTCATAAGAATGGAGATATATTGATAACAGTACACAATCATTTGGTGGACCAAATAATTGGGAATTCTTTTTTTTTTTTTTCTTTTTTGAGGTCAAAACAAAAGTTTTTGAATTGAGGAGACTATAGCTTCAACACACACTGCTATGTGACAGAGTCCAAAATTTTTTTCGACTATATTTCCTTGAAATTGAAAAACCTTTCGCGAGGGCGAAAATCAAAAGAAAACAATCTTCCTACAGAAGTATCAGCTGCTCATGAGGATCATCTTCTTTGGGCAAGAGCAGAAACAGCCAAAATGTGCTGATATGCAGTTTACCCTTATGAAGAGCGCATTATAATAACACCTGTTCACGAGGACCACATCTGCTGAGCAGAAATAGGGAAAGATACCCATGATCTTTTTGAAAAGAGCATTATTGACATGATAAACAATTTCATCGCACTGTTCTTGAAATTTAAAGCCTGGTAATTTCTTTAACCAAGGTCCATATAAACATTTCTCATTATATGTATATGAGACCCGTTATCACACACACTTTTTATAAATTGTGGCCAGCTTGTGCTCCTCTGGCAAAGATAAGATCGTGTGAAACATGATTTACTATTTTTATTCCTATTCCGATATACTCATGTTGCAGTCACGTGGCAGTAACGGGCCCAAGTAGTAGTGCAACGCCCAAAAACCGTGCTCCTGCACATAACATAATCTTGTATATCTCCGAATGGGTAGCCACAGTCTGGTTAGTTGGTCAAACTTCGCTTAAAAAAACCCTCAATTCGAGCCTTGAAACCATAAAAACCTCCCGAAATCCCATTTTTTTTGTATTAATCATATTTCATCGATTATCACCACCCACCTTTATGAGTTGCTGGCTGCGAAAGCGCGGCCCATGTTTGCAATTCGCGGTGCTCATGCCAGGCCTCGCAGACTCCATCCGAAAAAGCATATATATGAATATGTATACTTTTTCCAGCAAACTTCATCCACCCATAAAAACAACCCGCCCACATGAACAAGCGCGATAAGTTTTATTTCTGGTACTTTGTGTTCCATATCCCGATCACAGTATTAATCGATTCGTGCCTTGTGGTGCCTAGGGCATTCCGCCACCCGGTGCAGGCATATCTCGTTGATTTTCATATAAACTTGAATAAGGACTTCCTCTTACAAGACCCGCCGCTCTGGCTCCAAGTTTTTGGAGCGTTCGAGCTTTTTTTCCAGCTTCCGGTGTTTTTCTTGGCCGCATACAAGCTTTACCAGGGCCGTAGGAATATTCACGTGATTTTGGCCCTATATGGCTTCAACGCCTCCTTCACTACCGCTGTTTGCCTAGCTTATGTGGCCAAATCTGCCCATTTGTATGGCCTCACAATCGAAGAAAAATGGAACTTGTTTGCGCTATATGCTCCTTATCTAATTATTCCCGCGTTCATGATGGTCGACTCTGCGCTGAGGCTCTCTATCTGGGTGGATGAAGCACAGAGAAAAGAACAAGCCAAGATCGAGGAGAATGAGAAAAAGGCACTCAAGGGGAAATCTTCGGCGAGAAAGATTAAAAAATCGCTCTAGAATGGGTGTTTATATGGTTTTGGCTCGATTATTCGCGTGATGGTTGGCAGGAAGTGGAAATGTGAAGAGCAAGACTGGAGATTTGTTTTAGATTCAAATCAGAAATCAAGATTCGCTTGAATTTGGTGATTTTCATTTTTTAGTTTTTGCACCGCACGGCTAATTGAACAAAGCTTTGAGTGGGAAGTCTGAGCCATTCAAATCTATCAGGTGTGTTTCTACCTCTTTTTACTGCAGAGTCACTTCAATTGTTTTACTCAGGTCTCGGATTCTGGAGGTTTTAGTAAGCCATTCGGAGACTTTTGTAGAGCCACTGATGTTGAATATGCTATCCTCGTTTCCCCAACAAAATACATGGCTAGGCACTGATTTTTTATCGATTCACCTATGTAATGGTTTATGAGCAAGATACGTAGCAAGGGCGCGGATATCACCCTTCACAGCCCATAGATTCCAAAAGTTCACCGAAACTTACTGATACTTGGCAAGCAACGTGTCGACCAACTCGATATATTGCGCCTCGGCGTCGGTCTGCGAAGTGCCCTTCAATTCGTCCCAGGCCTGCCATTTGTACTTCCCCTTCAAGTCAAACATGCCCGGTTTGGGCGTCGTGTTGTCGCCGGCAGTCGCCTGCTTGTACAAGCCATACAAGCTTAACAACTCGTCGTCAGAAGGGCGCTTGGTCAAGGAGTTGACGGCTTCAGCCTGCTTGTGTTAGTATACGCGCCGAGACCTCGCAATTGCCGCCACACCGCGGATTGGTATACGGAATTTTCACTCAATTCATGTCTCTAAGGGTCACAGCAGGCTAAGCCGAGCTTTTCGGGAACACACATACTTTGGCGGTGAATTCGGAGGAAACCATGGTTGTGGAAGAATGTGGTGCGCCAGGCACAGAATGTTGGGCCGCGCCGCGAGATATAGTTGCGTTGTGGTCACGTGACACAGGTTTGGCGCGCCTTATGATCATGATGATGCCTATGCTTTTGTGGGGAACTGTAGCGTTGCGTCGATCAGCAATGAAGTAAATTGAGGCTGAATTGTAAATAGAATATTGAGACGATTCAATTGATAAAATATATCAGCCGTGTTGATGTCCAAGACACCCGTGCCTCCCTAAGAATTGGGTAAGATATGCTTTTTAATAACTTGTGATGTTTGGCATTTCCAACTTCAGGTTAAATCACCCGATTTCTGACGTGGCTCGCTGTCGTAAATTATACACTTGTGCCCACACATATACGAACATGTCGCTCACGTCAACAACCGTTATCCCGAAAATAAAGGCATGCGGCTGATTATTTGACGATCAATATTTCCATGCGCTCGCTCTCTTTTTTTTTTTTCGTCATCCTAAGAGTCTCGTTGGCTCCGGTTTCTCTCAATCGTCATTTTCACTGCCTGCGAAACTGCGAGAGCAGTAATCTCAAAAAAAAAATCAGAGAAAGAAGAATGCGACGATAAGCTGTCTTCTCAAACGTAGCGCCCCATACTGAAACTTCGATTTTTTTCCTATTTCTCGGGTCATGTGGTCAAATAGTGGCATATGGGGGAAGTAAGGCAATTGAAACTATGACGACCTGGGTAAATTCCGCACGCTGCCGAACCGAGATAACTATGGCGGCGAAGCTCATACATATAGGTTTGCGGAGAGTTAGGTAAAGGGTTTTGGTTATTCATTTAGCTCTTTATCAATCTAATCAAACAAAAGAAATGAAAGCGCTCAAAAAGAATACGTCACTCGAGAAGATCAAAGGTGACGTTTGCTTAACGAGGTAGAAGATTAAAAAGCACCATTGTGAGGTGGTGGATAGTCCGCTTTTCTTTTAATTTACATATATGAACCCCATTAATATTTAAACCGTGTCGATGAAGCCACTCTTATTCCAAGACATATCAAGTTAAAGTTTTTATTCCACACATACCATTCTATCGTGATACATACTGATTTGATATGTATCAATCAAGTCGCATTTCGCATATCATGTCGTCTTGTCCAACGGGACGTCTTTCTTCACGAGAGAAAAAAATGTGACTTTTGCGAAAAAAAGACTTCAAGCCTTTGAAAAGCCGTCCTTTCCATAGTTTTGTCACCCATGTGAAGTCTTGTGTATCTTTCCGAATGCTTTTATCTCTAATGATACACCGTTTCTCTCAACCAGTGTCCAAATTTGCCAAATACGCACGCACCTAGTACTTAAGGATCCATGCTTTGATACATCGCAAAATCGCATTGCCATATATTATTCTATCTTAGAGCAGCGTATTTCTGATACGGTTTGTGAATGAATCTACAGACATACCAGATTTGCAAATCTGTTTAATCTCGCAAAACTTCGTTTATTAGAGACCGCTGGATTACCATATGCTTAGTTACTTACATAGAATAGTCTGTGTCATTTCCAAGCCTAGCCATTAGCTCCGTTTTTCACGAATAAGGTGTTGGTTGGAGTCACAAATTACATGCCCCTTTTCTTGAATACTCAATCTAGTCAATTGGCAAGCTCGAAATACGATACTTTCTCTGGCTGCACAAATATAAGCATCAACAGAACAATGGAATAATTGGCCGTCGATTTGTTCGCCATCAGATCAAAAATCTGGCCCATATAACTCAGGTTTGTTTACCATTGAAAACATTGCTCTGTGGCTATAAATTTTCGTATGTCAGATTCGGTTCTTACAAAAAGCGCGAGCCAACAAATGAATATATTTTTACGAAGCAATTTGCCACTCGGTGATAGCCATGCGCGTCTGCTAATCATTTTGAAGAAAGAGTGGCAAATTAGGCCCGGCAAGAAACCAAAAAAAAACCAAAAGTGTCGTTTATGATAGTCTTTCTGGTATTCTTGCGGCTTCTGTTGATTATCAGTCATGATATCAGCTATGAGTGTGATTATACAAACTAATCATTTCCTAGAAAAGGCTTCATGATGACTAAGTTCTAGCCGCACAGATAACTGCCCGACTCATTTTGCTTAGCATGCGTTGCGGCTTTAGGCTGAATTCGATCTGCGCGCTCGGAGACTTTCCACATTCGGAATAAGAAACGGCTCCGCAAACACGGGGTGACAAATCAATTCCCGAAACGACGCACGGCCTGCACACAGCCCGGCATCAGCCGCTCAAACTGTACGCCAGGAGCCGCGGGCTACGACGTTTTCGTGCATCCTCCGTCGGCTCCGCGCTTGCCCGGCCGTGCCGGCGCACGCTTTGTAAGCTCGTGCATGATGACCATCGCAGACTGCAAAAGCCGGCGTTTCATATAAAGCCCCATGCAATTGCCGAGTTGGTGCCGACCACAAATATAGCCTACCATAAATTGTGTACCGACCAGTTTAGTTTTGTATCTTGCAGACAAGGAGACCAATCCCCTGTATCCACTACTACGAGGGAAATATTGATATAGCTTTCGGGTGCAATATTCCGGACCACCCAAACTTGAGCAGACCACATTGAGCCGCAGACCAGAAACTGTGATACCTAATTCTCAGAATATAAATACAGGTGTCATTTTCGGATCTGCAACTTTTCTCCTTTACATTTCACGCCTCATTTATTACTATCCAAATGCAAAGATCAGCCTCATCCTGCTCTGAAGGGCATATCCGGACGGGCTTTGACTTGGAACTCAACCAGGTGTATTATTACGATGCTAACAGCAACGCTATTTCCTTTGATCTGCCCTGCGAGGTCCAGACGACATCCAAGCGTGGCTTAGCCGCCGGCTTTTTCGCCAGACTCACGTCGAAGTTGTCACTCAGCAGATCGAAATCCGCATCGCTCTCGCAGCCAGAGCTTTCTGATGCCTCAAGCGATACCGACTCATACGAGCCAAGCGTGCTTAGTTTTGCGGTCAATACGCGCCGGCTCCCCAACGGCCTGCTGCCACAACCATACCATATCCTGGGCGCAACTGAGCGGTTACCCGCCGAATACGGGTTCTTCCCCCGTGATTCTTTGGATGGCCGCGCAATCTCCAGCGACTTGGCCGATTGGTCGTCGGTTCCCCGCGACGCTCTCGCCAGCGAGTCTGAATTTGACGGCGATTCGGCGTTTGAGGAGGACACGCTTGCCGAGGATGGATCGATTGCGTCCGAAGAGATGGAGCTGTCGCTGATGGATGAGTTCGACAGCCACAGGCATTTCTACGATCACGTGTTCACTACGTATTTGGCCAGACGCGAGAGGGAGGAGGTGCGTGCGCAGTTGTTGGCGGAGCTTTCATGAACAGGGTTTTCTGTTGCAAATCCGGGAACTTGAAAAAGTCATGACATGAAAGTTCACTTTGCATTCCGCACCACTGGCTGGTGCTTCACTTCTCATTCCGCGCATTATGGCCAACCACGCGCTTACATATATATTTAGAGTATTAATTCATATTGCTTTTTTTTAAAACAAGGAAATAACTGGTCATTTATTCTATTAATGGATTTAATGAATACAATGGATTCAGCCTTCCAGCAAATGTATGGTTTCGAGGCAAGTTTGATTGTAGTATGCTGACTTTCCTCGAGGAGTAATAATGGATAAATACACATCATGAATTACAGACATTTCAGCTTGACGAAATTCTCAGATAAGTGTGATAGCAAACACTATTTCATCGACTAAGTCGCTTTTGTGTCAACTCCAAGCCCGACTCTTTTCGTGGTCGCTGATCACTAACCTGTGTTTGAATATAGCCACTAATGTAAGTGATCGCATTTGGCCCAGGGATAGTATTAGACTAAATATTCATCTTCTAGATTGGTGAGTATACCAAAATATACTTTCAAAAACGGTGTTTTTCAATTACGTTATCTACGTGACATCCTTGAATTGAGAACTCAATGATCAACTGCAAAAGGTTAGTCATCCAAAGATGGTGGATCGGCCTTAGAAACTCCAGGCTCTCAAGCGTTTTTTTTTTCAAAGCAAGAATGTTAATTCGGCCGCTAAGCCACGCTTCTTTTGGAATTATTCCAACGACTCGAATATTCACATTAGTTGAATGGACACCGAAACAAACAATACACCGAGCTCATCAATGATCTATAATACTCAGAGAGCATATCTGGCCTAATTCCAAAGAAGAGCTCCCTCGTCTGAGACCCAACTTTAAGCGTTGGGCCATGAGCGAACGGACAAGGTGATAATGTTGTAGTCAGAGGTCCGTGGGTCATTTAAAATTGCAACAGCCACGATAAAGTCACTTGTTCTGTCTTCTTTGATTCGCTCGTAGGAATAAGCTGCGATCTCAACACGACACGAATATATCCAGAAATTTGCAGCCTGAGGAGCAACGTTTGCGGGAGATTCCAAACACGGCCAAAAACGGCCAAAATCATATGGCGATACTCGGTTTGAACTAGCTTCTGTCTAATGCACGTCCCTTTCTATCCTCCCTTTACATATCAACCCCACAAACCAGTCCAACACATGCAGCCCACACAGAATGCTTACAATTGCGGGACAAAGTCCACATCCACCAGCGCCACAAGACGGTCGAAATTGCCCAAGACTCTGTAAGTCGAGGACGCGATTTTTGCCTCTTGCTCGTTCTTCTGGGCAATCATCGAGTCGAAATTTGCCTGCGCATCCTGCAACGCCTTCTGGTTCTCCTCGTTGACCAAGTCCTGATAGAAAATACGCGTGGTCGTTTTCAAACGCGAGAACGGGTCGCCATCGGCCAGTTCGGCGGTTTTCCGCAAAATCAGCGATTTCACCTCGGCCTTGCGGATATTCGTCTGATTGAGCTTTCTGTTTCGCTCGTTCACCTTCAGCATGCTTGCCGAGGATGACTGCGCGCTCCGGGCGTTGTCCTTATACAAGATTTGCTCCAATTTTTGCAACTGCTCCGAGAGTTCCTGTACACGGGCTGTATTATTCTCCTGCCTCGCCACTTTCAACTCGTCCATCACTTTCAGTTTCTGGTAGACGGCGTCGTAGGCGTAAATCCCTTTCTGTAGCTTTTGCTTGCGCGAAACCATCTCGTCGATATCCTTATTCGATAACCCACTATTCATCAAGCGATGCAACTGCTCTGCCTTCTCGTTCACATCATCCACATACGGCACCTCCTCGTTGACCTTGGCCAACTCGGCCGCATAACGTGCAAACTCGTCCGCGGAGATATCAGCATCACTAAACACCGAGAGCGGGAATTCCTTTTTCTGCAGCCGATTCTGCGATACCAAGAGGTAAATATCTGTCTTCGCATCGCCCATGCGGTATTGCTTCAGCGGCCGTGAAACCACCTCTTCGATCTGCACCGCACGGTACATGGGCTGGCGCGTGCGGCGGTCCACGCCGACGTTGATTTTGCCAAACGTTTTTGCAACACTTTCCGCGAAGTCCTTGTAGAATAGATACTTGCCAAGGAAACTGCGCCCGACTCTGATTTTGTTGATGTCAGTAAAAGTCGCACGTACGTATGTGCGGGGCTTGAACTGCGGCTTGCCGCCCCAAACGACAGCGTCTTCGCCATAATTGTCGGATAAACTTTCTTCCGCGCTTTCTTCCGCGTCGTCCGCGTCATTTTCGTCCTCCTCATCGGCGTAATCGTCTTCGCGCCGCTTCGTGCGCTGCTCGCGCTGCTTGCGCAACTCGCTGAGCGTATCCAGCTTCTGCGTGGCACCCGTGGCCCCTGTTTTGCGACTCAGCGAGCGCGTTTTCTTCTCTACGCCCTGTTGTTTCTGCTGCTCCATCCGCTGGTGCAAGTAAATTTTCTCATTGTACCGGTCCATCTCCTGGGACCGTTCAAAGAGTGTCTGCTCGCGCTCGATCTCGTCCATCGCGAGCAACAGGGCCCTGTCGGCGGCATCTTTATACTTGCCCTCTAGAGGGTACGGATTCGTCAACACATCATCATTTTCGTCACTGTTTTCGGCGTCCAGGGCGCCGCGGCCACCAAACTCGACGTCACGCTCCGGATCGAAGTCATCCTCGTCTTCTTCCTCATCTTCCGCCGACATCTCGTCGCCAGAAGTGCGGGCCCTTTTACGCGCCAGCAAATCGCTCCGTGCGCGCTTCACAGGGCCGTCCAGCGCCTCGTTTTCGGATGCAGAGTCAGCGCCGGCGAGCGCTAAAAGATCATCGTCCAAATCAGACATGTTTATTTGTGTTTTTGGCTGTTTTGGTGTGTGTCAAATGTTGTAAGAAGGTACTGTTAGTGCGCTTGTTGAGGTAGTATGAGTGCACCCGTACATCCGGGATTGAGTTTTGCTAGACTATATGGATATGGACACTCGATCTATTTGCCCAATAACGAGTGTTATTTTTAATTTTATTTTGATGAATCTGATTGAGACTTAGGAGCTGAGATCGTTCAGCCAGCTTTCCACAAAACTGTACATATACGGTTTTAGCAGGTTCTGTAGCTTTTCTTTCTTCCGAAAATGCTTTAATGAATTTAGTCATTTGGTCATTCCGGCGTCCAGCTTCTGTAGCTTCTTGAATTGAAGGAGAGAAGCAAAGATACATTTGGGTTTGAAAATTGAATTTAGGATTTGCTGGATCGACAAGTTGTCTCAGTATATCGACTTTTTTAAAACCCATTGGTTTGGAGCCCATATTAGAACAGTATAAGTTCACACTCTTCGGAATAGACCTTGCGTATTTTTGTGGATCAATTACAACAAGCTCGAACAATTCTGCCTACATGGAAGCACTGATTCGAGAGTAATTGCTCTGAGACTTCAGCGCTCGAGGAATCACGTATAATTAACCATTATTTATTAGCATTTCTAATTGTGTAAGAGGCTAGGATATTTTGTTATTATTCTATGTCACAAGATGATTGCCCGGTCATTGAGACTTCATGATGAACTGAAAAATTTAGTCATTGCCTCTGTACGTAAGTGAGAGTATTTCGATGTGTGAATGCCGAGTTTCTCGTGGGACCCACTTGTTCAAAGGGGATGCTGTACAGCGATTTATCCTAAGGCAAAAATGATGAAGGAGTGGCAAAAGGATGATATTTGTATACCGGATTGGTTGTACTTTCATTTTCTTGGACTTTCAAACGGTAAAGCTCAATTGGTAGTTCTAGAGTATGGATTCGCTTATAACAATATATAGTATTCTTACAGTGGCACCATTTGGCGATACGGCACCTTTCAACAGGCGAATAAGCTGCTTTCAGGCGTCCGGTAAAGCTGCATACATGAAAACGGAGAAGCTTAGCGGCCTTCTCAACACCCTCTTAGCGAAGGCCAAGCAAGAACCAGTCATTGCCGGCGAGATTTTTGCCGCCTCATTGAAAACGGTTGTTTGGAATATGCAGCGGTTAGACTACCATCTTGAATTCATAGCCAATTATGACAAAGCGCATTGGAACAGAGAGACCGCCCATTCTTCAATACTAAGATAATTCCGAGCGAAAATACATCTAGGGCCACGAGTAAATGCGCATGCACGCTACATCGGTGAAACAGGCCAGCGCAACAAAGAACTGTCATCAACATTGTAGCCCAAATAACCTCGCAGCCCATCACCACCTGATCGAAGTATTCAGGGCCCTAAATATTCGCGCTGAGCATGTCCGCCTTGACAAGAGCATGTATCTGTAAGTTAGTATCAGTTTTCGAAAAGCTCCTCATTGAAATAGAAGGTAGAGTAAGAAAAATCACATACATCCTGGACAGAAGCGCTAATAAGCTGTCTCAGGAATGCTATGCGTGTCTATTGTCAATATTACATAGCCCTGATCGAGCCGAAACTTTAGAGAATTATAGTGTATCCCGAGCACGGTAAAACTAATGTGTATGAAACACATCCTTGGGGCCCACATGAGTACCGTAATCTTGACCATATCATGTAAATTATAGCCATGATTGTGTCTTACAGCAGTACTTTAGCAGAAATGGGCCATTAAGTGATGGAAGCTTGCGTGAATTGCAGTTATATCTTGAATCTTTTGTTGCGGTACGAACGGTGCTCTCTCTGACACTGCACGAAATTGTTCTGATGCTTAATATCTTATTGAAACCAGCCCTTTTTCTGATTCGTAAACTACTCAACAGACAAGACAGTCTCCAGTTTCGTTGAAAATGCAAACGGGTGTGAACTCAACGCAACATTAACAGTCCCAGATATGACCAGAGACTGGTATTTTTTAGCGGCGCATCAATAACATGGCAAGCCCAACTGGACAAGAATACTGGCAATGTTGTAGCTTCATGAATCTTACACTTATGAAAGAATAGTTCAGTTCATCCAATAAAGGTGTACCGAACAGACTAACAGTCAACAAATCACACGTCACTTGACGCTATTCACGATATACCACACACAGGCCAGATACGGCTACAGAAAGAATAATCGGTTGTTGTGTATTATGACATAATAACAGACGGGGCGAGCGGCACGTGACGTACCGCCCAACACAGCGCTAGATGTACAGATGAAGAAGATGACGAGGAAAATACAAGCTTAACGCAATCTTCTGGCCTCACGCTCAGACTCCATCAAGCACAAGATGTCGTTCTCTCTGACTGGGCCCTTGACGTTTCTGACAATGGTTCTGGAGGCGTCCTCGAGGAACTCGACTCTGACCTGGGTGACACCACCTCTGGAGCCGGTTCTGCCCAAAACCTTGATAACCTTAGCAAGAGTGACTGGAGTCTTAGTGTCCTTTTCATGTTAGTATGCTGGGAGGTAAGGGTGTAAATAAGTGAGGTTTTTAGGGTTTCAGCAGAAGTCGGCAACACAGCTTGAAGAAAACCGGGGTGGATGGGCTGTATCGTGAAACGACGAGGTCTTGCATTTTGAGGAGATATGGAGAAGTTTTTTTTTTGTTTTTGTTGTTTTCAGTCTCAAATTCAAGTGTCTCTTTCGTGTCCCTAGCATACCCATTCGTGCTATGGGGCCCTATAGAAGAGCGGGACACCAGCCATAAACAGCTTTCGATGAACAATCCATAAGATTTTGATTTGAGTCATTTTCATCCAATTCTTGCCTTTTGCCATCAGACTTCTGCTCGCGTTTCATCACACAGCTACATACCATGTTGATTAGTTGTTCGATGAAGTAAGAAACTTTCTTTGGAAAATTTTTTTTCTCAATGAAAAACTCGCAGTGCGCCGCGTGAGGACTTGTGCACGCGCACGACCTTTTGGGCTCGAAAAATTTAATTTTTTCAAAATTGGTCGTGTGCGGGTAAACAATGTCACGTGATACTATATGTATTTTCCGGCATATGGCTTTTTCGCGGTTAAATTATTTCTGGTCATGCTTTTTCCCCAGCGGCAGGTGAGCCACGAGCTTGGGTAGGTATGTGATGCGCTCTGATTGCAAGTTTTTGTTCAATTAGTAAATTAGTGAAATTGGCTCGGATCTGATAGTGATGTTTTCTTTTTCAAATTAGAGCATTTGGGCCAATATCTTGCTCAATCATTCCAACTATATTACCCGCTGCAGAGGCTCAGGATGGGAAATATGCGCCTTGTAAGTGATAGTCAAGAATACATCAGACTCAAAAATAGAGCCAATTAGCGTCTTCATCACCACTGCGTTGTTAACGTTATATCGAGTTTTCTGTAACCAGCATCTGGTTTGAAACAGACCACAGCAATTGATAAATCGGTGGTGTTGTGGCATGAGCATATGACTTAACACTAAACTCTCTCAATCTCTCGAAACTTCAAGACATGTGCTTTGCTTCAAGTGTCATAAGAATCTACCATAACAAGAATGTACATTTTCATTAATGAGTGACCGCTTAATTAGCAACGCTCTGGACCAACAAAATCTTGGCCCAACACAAGCCGTATCGTGCCACCTTGTCCCAAACAATATGCATGACAGAAATGCCAGCACTGCAGCCAAATGAGGACATCCGGAGAATCAATATATCGAGCCATTTCAAGCGATGTCGAACCCAAAAGTACGTTTTCCCGAAAGCTTACCAATACTCAAAACCTATCTGGTTCTCGAGGAACTAGAGAAAAAACACACTTGCACTCTACTATCGGAGGCGCGTTCCGATTCGGGCAGTTTCCGTGAGCAGCCGAACCGATAGACAGACAGGCAGTGCCAGCCGCGGCGTGGTTGCGGCGCGGGCCTCGTATTTAATAAGTAGCATCAGTCCCGGTGGCGAAAAAGCAGAATGGTAAACTATACCAATAAGATAGACCGAATCGGGGTCTTTTACATATTTACGAAACCTGATTATTGCTTTCTTTGAGAATATTCACAACACGAATTTGGATAGGAAGTCTGAGGTGTTTCGCTAATCCCGCGTCGAGGCATATTCTTCATCGCAGAAATCACCGTGCCAAGCGAGCTGGCGATACTGACTTGGCATACCGAAAAACGCCAACATACCACAATCTTGGCCGACAGGAAAAAAAAACGGCAAAACAAGACTATAACACGTTTCTGACTCGCTGTCGCGTTTAATTTTTTTTTGACTTTCTCAAGGCCCAAATAAGAAGCGCCCACACAGAAGACTGTTTTTAAGCCTCTTATCGTTGGAGACCGCCATGTCAGTGTCTGCATCGAAAAATCTGAACTCTTCACTGAGCCTGAAGCCCGTGAGCGAGTTTGATGACGGCAGAAAACTCCCGCCATACGCGTGGAAAAAGTCGTTTCTGGACTGGTGGAGTCATTCGTGGAGCAGCGAATTTTCCGATGTCAATGTCGAGAGCAAACTCCTTTCTTTCCTTCCCTTTTTCCCGAACCTGGACGGCCGGCGTACAGCAAAGATCATCGATACCGATATAGGCGACGGAAACTATATTCACGAGTTCTACATTGAGAACAACGAGACGCCAGAGACAGGGCGTGCGCTTACCAATTCCGTCAAGGATATCGTGCTTATACACGGCTACGCGGCGTCGTTGGGTCTTTTCTTCGATAATTTTGACCGCTTGTCGTCGATCCCAGGCGTGCGCGTGCATGCAATCGACATGTTGGGGTTTGGGTTTCTGTCCAGGCCCGATTACCCGAAGTTCAAGTGCAGCACCGTGGCCGAAATCCACCAAAACGAGGACTGGTTCATCGACTCGATTGAGGAATGGCGTAAGAGACGCGGAATCGAGAAATTCGTGCTTGTGGGCCACTCTTTCGGCGGCTACCTCAGTTGTGCATATGCCATGAAGTATAATCAACGTCTTTTAGACGCAGGAAAACAAAGCATGATCGATAAGTTGGTGCTTTTAAGTCCAGTGGGCGTCGAGAGGCACGCTAACTCCTTATTGAAAAGTGTCAAAGAGCCTGAAAGCCAGGTTTCTGACGCAGAGCGAATCGCCGAAAATGCAGCCGACCCTCAGGTGCCCATACTGCGAGAAATCACCAGTAATCAGGAAGAGATTGTCGACGGGTCTAATCATACAGGCAGCAGCGAAACACTCAAGACAATTGAGCAGAAACCTGATCGCAAGGGTCCCAAACAAGCCGAGGAGTCCGAAAAGAAATCACGTTCTTTGCGTGATAAGCTTGTGCCCTGGTTATGGGACAAAAACGCGTCGCCGTTTGCCATTGTGAGGAAAGTGGGCCCGCTCCGGTCAAAGTTCATTTCGCGCTGGACGACCCACCGGTTTTCCCATATCTACTATACCAACCCGGAAAAGTTCCAGAGTATCCATGACTACTTTTATCGCGTGTTTAACGGTGCTGGCAGCGGAGAATACGCCATTACACGGGTTTTGGCATTTGGCGCGCTAGCACGGCTCCCGCTTCTCGACCGGTGCCCCGAGAAATTCGTGAGAATGAATCTTCCCACTTTGTGGCTCTATGGAGATAAAGACTGGATGAGTCGTGATGCAGGCTTGGAGATGGTCAAGGAGATTAATTCCGTGTGTGCATCAGAGGGGAAACCTGATCTTGCAAAATATGGCATTATCAGCAAAGCAGGCCACCACTTGTACTTGGATAACCCGGACGAGTTTGCCGATAAGGTTTTGGACTTTATCACGTAGCCACTTACGGCGGAACATTGAATAGAATTATTAATACAGTGCTTATAGAAATTGAATATGCCCGGGCTAATTCGCGTGCTTTGGATAATAAAAAAGAATTTATACAAAAGAAGAGATTATAGAGTGTGCCACCTTTTCTATGCCCCTTCTTTTCTTGTGAGCCAGGCATATTCAAAAGACGCCTACTTCTTTCGGTACTAAATTTGGCCAGCCGTGAACTTTTGTATGATCTGTATGATATTGTTATATTAAAAGAGGGGGAATGCCCCGCAGCTTGACAAAATTTGCATTTACCTGAGAACCAATAAAAAGCTTTAAAATTGATTTTATGCCCAACAAGTGTCGACAAAAATAAAAAGGAGTCTTTGAGCGGCTATTTGGGAATTCGAAAAAAGTACAAATATTCTCGCGTGGCCAAAAATGGGTGCACTCTATCTTTTCAGTGTCATCATCCCCATTGAGGTATGCTATTAGCTCTCAGTAAAGCAAACCAAATGTCACTATTCACGCTACTTTAGTGACGTGACAATCGTATTCCATGTAATAAGGTAATTGTTTTTAAGTACTTCCCTCAAAAATCCCAATTGTTGGGAACTTTAGCTGAAACACCCACTTCAACAATTCTATTGTGGTCGTGCCCAGGTGAAAAGTTGATGCATGAATCACCCTCGCATGGGTCTTCTCATTCTGGATCTGATCCCATAATCCTGTTGAAAAACAACAATAATGTCCAGCGAAGACGAATTGGTGCTGCGCTTTAAGAGCGTTGGCTTGGCAGAGAAAAAGGCTGTGGAAATAACGAAAAATAAGAAGGTTTGTGACGCTTTCGTGGCTATTTTACGTGAAGGTGGCATTGAGACATCTTCTGCCGACGAGAAAAAGCTCAATTTGTTGCAAACTTTGGCCGTAGAGAGCAAGAATTTACAGCAAGATGACGAAATCGCCAAAAGGCCCTTAATCACGCATGCGATCATGGACGGTAGATTGAAAACACCATTGCAGCTCACTGAGGCTGTTAAATACGTGAAGGAAAACGGAACTAACGCCACAAACGGCGGCTTAGACGCTGCCGCTGGAGTCGGCATCGAATTGACACGTGACGACGTTCGTGCTGAAATCTTGAAGTACGTGGAGGAACACAAAGACGCCGTGTTGACAAAAAGATACGCCGGCGTGCCTGCATTGCTTGGGGAGACCAAGAAATTGGCCAGCTTGAAATGGGCTGCTCCCGGATTATTCAAGCCAGTGATTGACGAAATCGCCTTGGAGATCTTTGGTCCAAAGGACGAGCGGGACGTGGTGAAAAAGGAGAAAAAGAAAAAGGCTCCTGCACAGAAGAAAGAGGCTTCCACCGCCGCCGCCGTCGAGCCCGAACGGTCCATGTACACTGAAGGATTCTTGGGAGACTTGCACAAGCCGGGCGAGAATCCGCAGGCGTATCCCGAATTGATGAAAGAGCATCTCGCCTTCACCAAGGGAAAAGTGTTTACCCGGTTCCCACCGGAGCCAAACGGGTTCTTGCACATTGGCCATTCCAAGGCGATTATGGTCAATTTCGGATACGCGAAGCACCATGGCGGCAACTGTTATCTCCGCTTTGATGATACAAACCCAGAGGCCGAGGAAGAGGTGTATTTCAATAGCATCAAAAGCATGGTGGAGTGGCTCGGGTTTGCGCCTTGGAAAATCACTTATTCATCGGACTACTTCGACCAGTTGTACGAATTGGCAGAAAAGTTGATCACGCTGGGCAAAGCCTACGTTGATCACTGCACACCCGAGGAAGTGAAGGCCCAGAGAGGCATGAAACCTGACGGTACGCTTGGTGGCGAGAGATTTCCGTCTCCTTACAGAGACAACTCCGTGGAGCAGAATTTGCGCGAGTTTAGACAGATGCGCGACGGCCACTACAAGCCCGGCGAGGCCACGCTCAGGATGAAACAGGATATCACGTCGCCATCGCCGCAGATGTGGGACTTGGTTGCGTACCGTGTGTTGGATGCACCACACCACCGCACAGGCGACAAGTGGAAGATCTACCCCACCTACGACTTCACGCACTGTTTGGTCGATTCCTTTGAGAACATCTCGCACTCGCTCTGCACGACCGAGTTCCGTCTTTCTCGTGAGAGTTACGAATGGTTGTGTGACGCGTTGCATGTGTACAGGCCCGCACAGAGAGAGTATGGCCGTCTCAACATCACCGGCACGATCATGTCGAAACGGAAGATCGCCAAATTGGTCACCGAAGGCTACGTGCGTGGCTGGGACGACCCGCGTTTGTTCACGTTGGAGTCAATCAAGCGTCGCGGTGTGCCGCCAGGAGCCATTTTGTCATTCATCAACACGCTCGGCGTCACAACGTCCACCACCAATATCCAGGTGGTGCGTTTTGAAAGCGCCGTGAGACAGTACTTGGATCTGACCACGCCGCGCTTGATGCTTGTCTTGGACCCCGTCTTGTGTGAGGTGGCGAATGTACCCGAGGACTTTGAGGAGGCCGTGGAGATGTCCTATAAGCCCGGTGCCGACGCGAAGTTTGGCACACGCCAATTGGCTTTCACCAAGCGTTTCTACATCGACAGATCAGACTATAGAGACGATGTCGACAAAGAGTATTTCCGCTTGGCGCCTGGTCAGCCTGTTGGCTTGATGAAGGTTCCCTTCAACGTCAGCGTGAAGGAGGTCGTCAGGAGTAGCGAGGGTAAGATTGAAAAGATCATAGTCAACTATGACAAGGATGTGAACAAAAAGCCCAAGACATATATCCAATGGGTGGCCGAGAGCAACAGCAAGCCAGTCAAGGAAGTCAGGATCTACAACCAGTTGTTCAAGAGCGAGAACCCGGCCGCACACCCTGATGGCTACTTGAAGGATATTGACGAGAACTCCGAGGAGGTGTACAACAACGCGGTCATTGAGGCCGCCGGTTTTAGCGATATAGAGGCAAAATCGCCATTGAACATTGGGATCGAGGGATCTGAGTTCAACATCAAGGAGAAGAAGGGTCCTGAGACTGTGCGTTTCCAGGCCTTGAGAATCGGGTACTTTTGCGTGGACAAGGACAGTGACAAGGATGTCATTTTGAATCGTATCGTCACTTTGAAGGAAGATTCCGCGAAGAACTAGCGGAAGGGACTCAAATGCGAGTGTAWATGCGAGTGATAGACAAACAAAAGCAGTTCCATCACATACTTTCTCGTTCGTGAGCACTTGTAAGAGCACCAGTCATGGGTCGTGTGTCACGAGTCTGCTTTTCARCATTGTAAAYRAATACAGRTAYSCCAGACTCACATGCACACCCTTACAGTAAACCCGGACAAAATATAGCCAATGGATTGACCGGCATACACCCTGTGAGTAGTTGCCAGATACAAATGGAAACCCATAGTTTGCGGCCAAACTTGCATGTTAGTTTTGTAGCTCTATACATCTTTTTTTGCGGGCAGAGAATGGGTAGCACTTTCCCCACAAGATTCGTTGCAGGAATCTGGCGAGCAATCAAAAAGAAATCAAGTGAAATTAGACGAAGAAACGTTGAGAGAAAGCCCTGCCCCTTCTCGCAAAAGGAAGGCTACCAATCTTAGGCGCCATAGAAAAGAAAAAGAAACGCCAATGTTAGGATCGCTGTACCCGCTCAGGGGTTTACCGTTGGATCCCGGAATGGCCCGCGGCCCTGGATTTGCAGCATGTTCTCCCAAAACACTGCGGCAACATACGCCCGCAATTGCACCGGCTTTCTTTTCATCKYTTTTCTCGTTTCGTTCTCRTCATATACGTTTTTCTTTTCACCTTTCCACTGGTCCTGATTACTCGAAATAGGTTTGCTTATATGAATCTGAAGCTCCTCGATTGTTTATAGTCCTTGCTGTCGCTTGTTATATGCGGAAACCCGCGTGGACTTGGGGGCGCTAGGGAAGAGTCAAGGAAAAAAAGCCTCAAAATTAACCGCCCAGGCGATTTGCCTCACAGGCAGTTTAGACCCCTCTCGAAAAGCAAAAAAAAAGAAAGGCCCGCACATTCGCAACCTTTACTCAGGGAATCATAGCTTACGAAATATTTTCCTTCGCATTCATAAGGCTGCGCTTTCCCACCCGTCCATCATTCTACCCCAAGCACTAAAAAACCGTCACACCCACACACACTCCTTTTGACCCCCGAAAAGCTGAAACCTAAATTTGCCCAATTATACTCTTGCCCCCACAAAAGAATTTAATTCCAAGGGCAAATACGTTGAACAAGCTGGAACCAYTTTACCAAATCATCACTCTTGCTAAATTTATTATTCAGTTCGCTTTTTCAAGCAGGACAAGGCCCCATATTATTCACCCGCATCACCACCACTACTCCTCATAATGCCCTCCAATTCACCAAAGCCCCAGGATTTTCAGGAGGAAAGGAACAAAGACGAGATACTCGCCGCCGAAAACAGTGCTCAGAAACAACCTGAACCTATCTCAAACCCCTATGTGGGCCAGAACATCGCAACGGCGCCGTCGCACTTGCTTGATCCGCAACAAAAGAACTTCATCAACACAAAGCATACGAGTGGGCGCGAACTGCCTCTTTATTTTGAGAGTATTCTGCCCCAGACGAGCAATGCACCTCAGTCATTCAGCTCGCCCCTTCTGTCGATGTCATTGACGCAAAAACTGGCGCTGAACCAACAGAGAGATCAGGTCAACGGCCACACAGTTCCTTCGTGTCTTCTCCCTACGCCCGTGCGCCCTTCTAATGCTGTTCTTCTAAGTGAAAGCAGGGCAAGAGGCCAATCTGTTTCGTTTTGTGACCCAGACGGCTCGGAAAAAAGTCGCCGGTTTACCATTTCTGCTCAGCCCCTGAGTGCCAATTTGAATGCCGGCAGCCGTCAGAACTCTTTTCAAGCAGTGCCGCAAAGGAAAGTATCATTGACTGGGGAGAGCAATCCCGGACCCAGTCGAAGCGGGTCCACGCTCGCTTTCCAGGTGGCCAGTCGTTCCGATATTCCCCAAAACTCGTCATTTGCATCTTCGCGCGTTGAAAGCCCTCTTCTGGAYCATCCGGCCTCAATCTTGGATACTCACTTCTCGCCTTCTCCGCCTCCATTAAAGTCAGCAGCTTCTTCTAACAGCACGCCTTTTAAGACCTCTCCTATCACTAGCAACGGACACTCGACATTTTCTCCCGACTTGCCCCCTACGCTTTCAGGCCGCAGCTCGAGACAAGGATCCGATGCTGGAACGCAACCGATCTCTATTCTGAGGAAAAACTCGCAGTCGAAGAAATCAAACAAGACTCTTGTGGCATCCCCGGTGGGACCACCAGTTCCTTTTCAAGAGTTTTTGTTGAAAGAAGATGACAAAAAGGTTCACATTCTTTTGGCTTGTACCGGTAGTGTGGCTACCATCAAAGTCCCTCTTATAATTGACAGACTCTTTCAGATTTTTGGTACAAGCAGAATTTCTGTCCAGTTGGTTGTGACAAAATGCGCCGGTCACTTTTTGAAAGGCTTGAAGATACGGAAAGACGTGAAAATATGGAGAGACGAAGATGAGTGGGCAAACTTCTCGGAATGGCATTTAAACGCCACGACGACGTTATCCACTTGCGAGACGAAGAAGCACAAGAATCCGCATGAAAAAATGATCTTGCACAATGAATTGCGAAAGTGGGCCGACATAATGCTTCTCGCACCATTGAGTGCTAATACCTTGGCGAAAATTGCTCATGGAATTTCAGATAACTTGCTCACTTCTATAATACGCTCTTGGGGTATTCTTCTGGGAGTTGGCGGCCAGGCTGCATTTAAAAAGCCGATTCTCGTTGCACCCGCCATGAACACTTTCATGTACACACACCCATTGACGGCCAAGCAGCTCAAGATTTTGGCTCTGAACGAAGAAGGTTTTGGAATGGAGGTCTTAAAGCCGGTGGAGAAGGTCTTGGTGTGTGGCGACATTGGGATGGGAGGCATGAGAGAATGGCTGGATATCGTGGAGACGATGAGGAAGAAAATCAAGTCCATATTTGCTGAGAGGCAGGCTGCCGAAGGTGTACCCATGTCTCTTGATGAGCGAGACGACGAGGACGGAGATGATGATGAGGACGACAAGAATGAGGACGATGAAGATGATGACGATGATGACGACGATGACGATGATGATGACGATGATGACGACGATGATGATGATGAATCAAGTAGAGACATTGGTCAGAAGAGTACAGGTGAAGGTATTTTTGGCCCTGCTGAATGCGATGAAGAGAGCCACATCAAAGAGCCGAAAACTGCTGGGACAAGAACATCGACTGAGCCGACGAATGAAGATATACAGAGAACAATTAGTCCAGTCAGCGAAGAAGCAAAGACTATTCTATAGAGTATGCGTCATATATATGAATGTCACCATTGTTTCGCTGGCTGTGTTTCACTCCAATGCTTCATATTCGCTGGCAAGAAAAAGATCAGCGCGGCTCAGTAACAACGGCTCAATGAACTTGATATGCTCCTTGTCCCATTCTGCCAACTTGCGGACAATTGCGTCTTTATCTTCTGCTTCCATGAGTTTTTTGATCTCTTGGTGCAGCGACATTTGCCGTGCCAAACTGAGATTGTAGAGCAAACTATCTACCAAATCATCAACCTTTGCGTTTGGGCGAGTCACATTGAGGGCCTTTTTCAACGCGGAGTTCAGTGAAGTCGGGCCTAAGCTGGAAAAATCTGGGGGCAATTTCTTTGTGAAACTCGACAAGTCAAATGGTGCCAGTTGAGGTCGTCGAAGCCAGCCATAGAGGGCGAGTTTGCGGAATGTTTTCGATTTCAACCCAGCATACAGGCACTGCTTGGCAGTATAGCGAGAAAGCCAGTAATTGACCATCTTGTTGGCGTGCATAGGCATGATCACGGTGGGTTGAAGTTTCGAATTTGTGGTTTGTCGCGCAGCAAATGCGGCGTATATCATGTGTTCCAAGCAAAAGTTTAGAAGCACATTGGGCAAAGTGGAGGTTTTAGAGTTGGACCGAGTGCGCTGGTTTTCAATGGTGATGATGTTCGGGATCCACAGCCCGGCCAAAAACACATTGTCCACCACACCTAGAGCCAATTTGGCCAAATAAGCTTTTGAGTCGACCAACGATCCCTCATCGGTGTGTTCGGGAGTGCCATACACGTCATGCAAGTTGGTCACGTTCCAATCCTTGATATCGGCCGTGGTGCCCGTATAGGATACTTTGCTATATGAGAAGTTTTTGAGTCCAACATCCACCAGAAGAATATTAAATGGTTTTTTGGGGTTATGCTTGGCGGTGATGACATCGAAGAATTCTCCAGACTCTTTTATGGCACGCAAGCGTGCTGACTTGGTCACATCGGTTCTGTATCCGCAATGTAACGCCACTCGCTGGAGATCTTTTGTGGTGAGACGGTTCATGTGTGTTTTCATGTAAATATGCAGAGCTTGGATGAAGCTGAGGCAAGTGATGCGCGTTTGGAGGGTGTATGGCGTCTGGTCTGAGTTGAGAGTACTTTTCTTAAGCACGTCTAGTCCCGCGGCTGTTGTCTATGAGGTTGTTGAAATTTGAAGGAATCTGAGATCTAAAAGCTTGATTCATTTTTTATCGATCGGTGAAGCATTTCAATCTTTTTGACTATTTTGCTCACTTCGCATAGATCATGGAGGCACACGCGTCTCAAGGCTGGGTGCGCGCGCACTTGGGCCACGGGTAGAGATGGGGCCTAGATTAGACTTCATATCGGATCAAATTGGTCTGTTCGACGAGAATTCAATTGGAAATGCTGGGATTCTCCCGACTTTTTTCATTTACCAAAATTAATTTTGGGATTCCTATCGCATGACGGTCTCGCTTTCACGATGCCATCTTGTTGGATTATATGCAACACCGTGTTTAATGCACTAGCACACCGGTAATCACAATTGATGGAGCACCCAGGTTGCACAGTGGCTCCATCCGGAGTAACTTGGTTCTACGTCCAAGTATCTATTCTATATAGGCCATCTGACGCTTGAAGGAGAAAAAGGGAAATCTCTTCTTCCACCGCGGTTAGAGTACTTTCTTTTACAATGGTTGTTTCATCAGTCGTGCCTCAACCATCTGCGGTCCCCTCGAAAACCTCAAACCTCAAACGTGGTTACGGCGCGGGCTTCTCCGCGAACGTAAAACGGAGATTTCACCATTCATTCTTGACATTGTTCACAACACCTTTCTCTTTCCTGACGCCGTCAACGCAATCACAGCCCATCTAAGAAACACAATTTGCATTTTTTCAAAGCTTATACTTTGATCTTGACATGGAATTTCAACAGCAGGTCAACGGAAATAGCTCTGAGATATCAGTTGGTATCGAAGATGACGAAATTTGCGGATCTCCAAATCAGCCGCAAAAAAGGCTAGCGCTGTTGCCATGGGGTTGCTAATGCTTGTCTCTTTTGTATTCACATTGATTCTTATTGTTGGAGAAAGCCCGGGAGATCACGTGAGCTATAACTGGCACGCTTTTGGCGCTGGATATGGCATGACTTTCTTTCTCTTGGTTGCTAAGGGTGCCTTCTATACGGACTTTTCCAAGTATGTACCTGAATCCATGCTCGGACGCTTGGTTATACGCTCTAATATCTTGCATGGCTTGCTTGCTTACGTTTTGATGACATTGTTGATTTCTTGTGTAATGGGTCACTTCCTCGAGAAGATCTTAGGGTGAAATATTTCTTCATTTCAAGGGTGGAGCTTACCTACGGAGAAAGCTTTCAAAGTCCTGACTTAATTTGCCAAACAAAGGAGTGTTCTCGAAGCTCAAGTTCTCACGCTGGGCTTGATTTGGGTCACTACACTCATAATGTTGAACAGCATTTATGTGACGAAAAAAAAAAAAAAAAAGACATTAATGTCGTTCCAACCATCATCATCGGTTTCTCCATTGCCTACGGTGCTCACGTGCCGGGCGTGGCGAGATAGATAATCCTCACTAAAGACGAGAGCGAGAAGTCGCGGTTTGCCGAGCACAGAATGCTTCTTTTGCTTGACCCCGAGCCGTTCGGAGCTTTTGGTCTTTTCGGTATCCCTGAAACTAGTATGCGTCCCGCCTACGACACTTGGATCCCGCCCATAGACTTTTCCGTGTTGGTTTTTTGCAGGATCAACCAGATAGCCACCAGAACTGTACTAGCTAGGTGATTTGCTGAGTCCACAGATTCTCTTCCTGCCCCACGTCGTCACATTTCGTGTTGTTGTCGGAAGGGGGGGGGCGGCTAGAATGGCTCTGAGAGGCTCCCGTTAGTTTGTTGGGCTGTCTGTCATAGACTAGCAATTTTACCAAACCCTTCCTTGCTGGCCCGATGGACATCGGACGAGATTTGAGTTGTCTTTGACAAGGCGCCAGGCGGTGGAAACCGGGATTGGAGCCAGGCCAATGGCCATAGCGTGGTGGCGTTACCCCTTGAACGAGTCGCTCCCCATACTGGTTGCCATCACCAACTACAGTATCTATACGCCCACTGCCGATAGTATGGTACCTGCTTACGGCTCATTCTCGGCGTCCACATCCGCTTCTTGGCGGGTATCGCCGCCACATATGCCGAGCCCATGCCCAATTACATCGGTGAATGGCATCAGATGCAGTGGGCCGGTAGGCTTGTAAGCGCGCTTGCTGTTTTGGTGATGGTTCCTATTCACGTCTTTTACTGGTAGGGTGCCGAGATCCGGGCCAGATCCAAACTCGCTCAGATTGCCAGGAGCCTTTATCCCCAGCGTCTACTGCTAACCTTTTTAAGGCGGATGAACACTTTCCAGGGGACTCTTCTGCAGAGAGTCCTCTCTTGAATGTCTTTGCTCTTGATGGTTCTTTCATGCGTGAGTTCCTGATCTTTACAACAGAGAGTCAGTCTTACACAGAAATGCAAACTACTCCGGACTTTCCGAAGTATGAGGCTTTTATACCGCCTGATCTCGCACAGCTACAGGTTATGAAACCCCAAGTTCACGCCCGAAGATGCCGAGAGCTTTGTGAGTAAGCCTGGAGTCTCGCGTGTTTAGACTGGGCTATGCGGCTGCCGTGTGGCCAACTTCACTTCTTTGCTGTTCTTGCAAATAAACTCATGCACAACTGCATTTGATTTTTTACCATATGCGCTTAGGTTTGTTTATTAATGATCTTTATGTGTGAGTTGTATCGAAATGGGGAGAACTGTGGCGGATGATAGCTCTCAATAAGTACGAAAGATAACTATAGTCAGTGACGTTCTAGGCGATGTGCTGATTTAGGATTCTTTGAACTTTGGTCGCTCAAAAGAGCGGGGTTGGTCATGCCGCTTTAAGAGAAGGCTTTTGTTATATGCTTTCCAACTTGGATAGTTTCTTAAGAACGTTTTCAATACTCAATTCTGTGTTGGGTGTGCGACTCGTGGAAGTACGAAAGTGAAATCTATTTTAAGGTCAAAACAAAAGCTATCCTAGTTCTCGAACCAAATCAGTCAAGACGTTTCCCAAAAGTGTCTCAATACCAATAAAAAACTCTTTTTCAGAAACAATGAAATGCTTCGTTCTTTGTGTTTTCTGACATTTACTGAAGGAGGGCGCTTTACACTTTGCACATGAACATCGCATCGCATGACCAGTGTCTTGATTTGAACTTAGCTCGACATAGGTCATTGTTACTTTATGTTAGTATCTTCTCGGACATTGTTTCTCTCTGCCTCGTATGATTGGCGACCAAAAAAAGAATGTGTCACTTGATGCCGGAATAGTAAGATTGCAATTCCTGCATGTAATCGTATCTGCATCTCATCCTACTTCGCCCCCAGTTAAGCCACCCCCCTCCCCCATAGCTCTCTGTGCTATATTTAGCACACCATCCTTTGGCTCATCAGAGTCGATCTCTCAAACCAGCATTCTTTGAAACGAATATACCGGTCCATCAAAAAAAAGTTAAGGAACTTCTGTAGGCAAAATAAAAGTTTTTAATTGAAATGACACGCGTACTGGATTCTGCCTCCCACGTTTCGCTTGCCAAGGTAGACTCACCCTAAGAAACGGCTGTCGCGTAGATTGCCGCGCAAATTCCCGAAATTTTTCCCAAAGGTGGGTGTCATATGGGGCGGGGCAGATTTCTTGGTACCCAAAAAATTGTATCTTGTGGGTCATAAACCTTATTTGGCTCAATGGATAAATCCAAAGTTATATGATGATAATTCAGGGGGTATTAAGATCAAGTAAAGAATACTTCAGGCCAAACAGGCCAAACAAAAAAAAATTGAAAGGTGGGACGTGCAGTTGTGAGCACTGGGCGGTATAATTGCGCCCCTTCTTTCTCAAAGTGGCCATATTAGAGGATCTGCGGTAGCGTTTCCAATCAGGGCGAACGCCATTGTCCAGCCAGATTCCCAAATAAAAAAACCATTGTACACCGAAATTTTTGTATGACATTAATAACGCGGCAGCACAAGCAATTGCGGCAATTGCAATTATTGTAGAAAAATGAATCTGTTCAAGAGCTAGACATGCCAGCGTATGACTTGATTCATTGCTTTGGCTGAGGAAACGCGTAGCCCATGCTTCGTATCTAGGGCGGTAAAACGGCGATCTAAATATAAGGCGACTGTCCAATTCAAGCTTCCATGCCGAACAATCACGCCGATATCGGCAGATCAATTCCACCAGTTGCAGGCGTGAGACAGTGTTGTATGGCATTTGCTTAGCTGTTGCCATGAAATTCCCTTGATTTGGACAAGTATTGTTTCAGCGGGTAAGCATGAAACTGGTACAAATGGGTTCAACTTGCCTGCTGAAGCATGCCAAATTAGCTGTTTATACTTTTTCTTCTTCTGGCCTAAAGCGGTACATTCTACCCCTTTAAACGAACAATAGCACGCTGTTCGCCGAGAACGTAAACACGACAGTCGGCCAAGAGTTTTGCACTGAAACCCAATTATTTCATGCTTGCCCCATTTAGCTTATTCGATATAACGCATAACTTTTCTTGTAATCCAGGCTTAAACGAAAAGCACAAGCTGCTGCAAAAGCGCGTGTGTTCTGCCAGAGTGTGGCGCCTGTCCCACGCGTTTCCCCCTCCTTTTTTTCTCAATTCATGCCGCGATGCCACATGTGGGGAGAATAGTGCAGCCTTTTTGGGCGCGCATATCAGAAAAAAAGGATCAAGTCGCCAAATATATAAAGCCGCGCGTGCCGCCACATTCCTCGGTATCAACTTTTCTTCTCCTCTTCTTGTTATCCACACATCACTCGTTATCATGCAATTCAAGACTGTCTGCCTTGCCTTGACCGCCGTCTCGGCCGTTTCCGCTGCCAACCACACCAACGGTTCTAACACCTCCAACGCCTCTACCACATCCCCTGCCTCTGGTGCTGCTGCCCAGATGGTTGGCGCCGGTGTCTTTGGTGCCGCCGCCGCTGCTGGTGTTGCCATGTTGTTGTAAGCTTTTCGAGTTCATAGAATAATAATATTTTTTTACAAAACTTTTTTTTGTATTGCTTCAAATCTCCTTGCTGGTTTTTGCTATCTCGTTTCTGCTATCTCGTCTCCGCTGAAGGTTTGCTAGCCTCACCCTGCTGGTTCTAAGACCTCGTCGCCTTATATTCTCGCTTGAATGTATCCATTCTCAGCCGACTTCAATTTGAACCCAGAGCTATGAACTCTTATCTCGTGCGGTCCCATCAGTCCCTTTGAATCTATTGATATCGAATAACGCACCACATGTCTACTGTCTCACGTTGATTTCCATGCGACATGCAGTCAAGACTAATGAATTCATAACCTGGGTCAAGTCTTTACAACACTGGCTCATTCACCTGCCGCTGCTGATTTCCCACGATTTATTAGGTCGCCATTTCGCAGGATGCAAAATCTCAACAATTCCCCATACATGTCTCCAGTCTTTGCCTGCCAAATACTCTACTAACATACAATGGCCTTCCGTCCCCTGCGTCTATTTCATGCTAGAACAATGCCCCAAATTCTACATAGACCCCAGATTTATTTCTTGGATGGTCTTGATTTGGGCCCCCAGTCCTTGGTTGGGTTTTCCTGATACCGCACCATCTTCAAGCGTCTCAAGCGTCCCACGGTCTCGCTCTGGTCGTTGGGCGTGTCGAAATCGACGTCATCACCTGCCAGGACCGTCTGCAAGATCTTGGTACCGACCATACCCTCGGTCAAGTTCAGATTGCTGCCCAAATTGGCCTCGAGCAGCGCGATTTTCGCCTCCAATTTAGCGCGTTTTTCGTCCGCAACTTCTGCCGCGAGTTTCTGTTTCTGATCAGCCAAAAGCCGCTCGTTGCTGCGGCGCAACCACGCGACTGCAATCTGAAGTACCTTCTCCCATGGCGCGTCGGTCTTGACGCAGTTTTTCTTGGCGTGGGTCAATGATACCTTGTGGCCGAGGTTGCCCACAGCACGCGTGAACTCGTCGATGGAAATGGGCGGCGCGCGCATGAAGCTCGAAAGCTGGTTCAAGTTGAAGTAAAATGGAAGGTCGAGCTCATGTTTGGCCAACGTGAGCATACCTTTGATGCGTTCGCGGGTGCCGTAAACCTCCAGCGAAACCTCGCTGTTGACTTCTAGCACGTCGTTGATGAAAGTGGCATCGTGAAGCGCGCCACCCCACATGGGCCCGGCAACATGGTATGGCCTTGTGCAGAATGTGCAATTCTCGCCAGGAATCCGTGCGATCCGCGGCGTCTGGAACTTCTTATCGGCCACGCGGCCCAAGCGCTGCTCGATAATGTCACCACACCCGACGCAGTGGTACGCAAGCATGGTTTGCGATGCCAATTGCTTCACTTGGAGCGGGCTCGTACGCACGCGAACAAACACTCGGAAGTAGTAGTCGATGCTCAAGCTTAGTACGGGTTCGATCAGCTTCTTGTAGCGGGCTGCGGCCGCGGCAATCGTGCCCAAGATCAAGCGGATGCCTGCCTCATGATTCAGCTCCAGCCCCATTGGCGTGTTGCCGAGGTTGTTGCCGCCATAGAGGGCAAAGCACTTTTCCGGGTACCCATTCCCAGCCAACACGCCGGCGTCCGTGCACGTGACAAGAAGCATGCCGTGGTCACGCACCAGCCGCACGGCGCTATCGATAAACGGCGCTGCGGTGCCGTAGGGGTCCAAGTCGACCACGTGGAACTTCTCCGCGTCGGCAAGTGAGCCCATGTACTTGATGGCATCGCCCTGGTGACCCACCACTGTCTCTTCGAGATTGTTGTACTGCACACTGCGATTGATCAGCTTCACGGCCTCGGGTAAGAGGTCGTTGGCCACCACTCGTGCCACGTGTGGAACTTCGTGACCATATCGCACGGCCCTGAGCCCTGTTGCCGAGAGACCTTCGAGAATCCGAATAAAAGGCCGTGTTTCGGGCGTTTTCGCGATGGTTTCGCTCAGATCGACTGGTTTCTCGCTAGACTCGACCGATTTGTCAGTTCCCGATGTCCCTGTCGGCTCAGCTGACTCCAGACCTTTCTGACCAGCGTCAACCTTCCGTCTCTTTGCACGGAGCTCCTTGCCGCCCTCTTTCGATGCCATATACTGTTTCAGCCATGCGCGGATGGCCATCACCGAGAGGTCGCGATTGAATTGCTGGATATGGTTGTAGAATACCTTGTCCTCCTTCGGGGCCAAAATCGTGGCTTTGCCCTCCTTCACCACGGTGAAGTCATCGACGTTGATTGACATGCGGCGAATGTGTTTGTGCAATTTCAGTGCTAGTTTTAGCATGTCTGGAGATTTATGCGATGAGGCCCAAGCAGCGGTCGGTGTGCGCGCGCAGGCCGAGTCCGATCTATGCATAATGTTTCGGGTTTTGAGATGGACGCAACTTCCAATCAGGCAATGTTGAGACAAAAGAAAAAAAATGCAGATCTAGCATTGATTCTAATTTGAAATTCCCGGCGGATTTTTTTTGTCTGTGGAGATGAGCATGGGCCCATTTGTGACATGATTGTTTGATTAGCCAATGGGTGATGCAACGCAGATTAAGCCTACATTGCCAATCTCATCATAAAAAATTGCATTCTAAGATTGTGAATCACAATCACATACACATCATCATCTAAGGTAATGGAGGATTGATATTTTACGTGCTTCTCTATGGCTCAAAACATAAATCCGGCACTTTCGGGGCTTTTCCGGCATTCACACTCGGAACTTCTTCACGCTACGACTGGTTATGAACATGAGATTATTGTTTTTCTGTCTTGTTTTGCTTGATGCTGTGGCCGTGCAAACAATTTGACATACAAAGTTTTCTTGGGCTGTGCACTGCATTACGTCAAGCGAATGTATTACCATTTTCTGGCTTCATGTTGCCTGAACATTTTCGCATCCGTGTAAAGCAGCATACTTGACGGCCCATTTTTAGCAGAACTCTCGCTGGAACCCCGAAGAGAAAGGTTTGAATAGCATCACATTATTTTCCAAGCTTCCTTGAAGAGTTATCAAAATGGGACATCAGTGATGATTTATGGAAGCCGTGGCTAGGTTGTGGTGTAAGACCATCCTGGAATTTGCTTTCATGTGTGAAGCAAGCCATTTTTTGACGTCGATCGAAAGTTTGAAAGCCAGTTCAGGTTTGTCTAGGCTGGAAACACTGCAAAATATCGTGTTCAGGACAGCTCAATGTCCGTAAAGCTCATTCCAAGTCAAATAAGGAAGATCAGGTCACGTGATACGAAGGGTGCAAAAGAGTGTATACAGCCTACGGTCAAAAACTTAGAATTGGCCCTTGCTGCCACTAGATTTTATCAGGTCCGACCTATTCCAAGATTTCTTGAACATTTTTCGAGATCTAAAACTCAAAAAAGCCCAGTTGTTAGCTTTAGCTTTAGGGTTAGCTCGTTTCCCTCTATAGCTTCTCTGTTCAATCTCTCTTTTACCATTCATACTCACTTTACCCTTTTCAGGCCATTTGACCTCCCAGCGAGCAAATCTAGACTCGCAAAAGGAGATAAATATAACTTGAGAGAAAACGCATGATCTGTGAGTGACTTTTCAGGATGTTGAAAAAAAGACTGGTCCCGTATACTGCTGCCAATGCATTTCTCGCGACCGCTCATACAATGATAAACAATGTCCATCAAAACGTCACTTTCTTCACAAAATCAGTAATACAAAACACCTGTTCAGTTTCGAATTCCTTCTCTGATTTCCTCCGAATCACTGAAAATATCTCAAAGAGCAGTGCACGCTAATTCACGTGTGACAATCATGTCTCAACTTACGGTCACGTGACCGTTGTGAGAACTGGCAACCAGTCTCGAGCGACCTCCCGCCATCTGTTTCAGACATCTGAAACAAAATAAACTAGCTGAAAAACTCAGGTAGACAGGCATTTGGCGATTCTGAGCCCCAATTTGATAACATTTCTTCGATTGACTGCATTTTTTCCACACATTCACACTTACTCACTCACTCACTCACGCATACAATTCCAAAAAATGTCGTCGGAGCTAATATATGGGTCTAGCCCACTAGACGATTACTCTGGGGAAGAGGATTCAGGGTACTATTCCGAGACGGAGTCCGAATACGATGTTTCCGCACAAGAGCAATGGGACGAGAGTATAAAGCAAATCACAGGACTCGTAAATTTTGTGATCTTCCCGCTTTTGGGGAAGTTGTTGGGTAGACGAACGGCCCATATTATCTGGCGCAAGGTTGCCAACTGGTGGTTTTGAATACGCGAGGAAAAGGTGCTTGAGTATGAGCTTTCTGATGGGCAGTGTGTTTGGGTTATTTGGCATTGGTTGATACCTTGATTCTCTGGGCATTGGTGTGGCATCGTGGAGCTGATGATAAGTCTAGATTGAGCTAGTGAGCTTCGATAAGTTGGCGAATTCTCAAAGATTTGACGAACTCAAATTGAGACTTGGACCAAGAGGGGTCTCTCGAGACCAATAACGGGATTCCTGGAGCCATACTGAATCCCATTGTGATTATTTCGAGACGAAACGACCCTGTGATAGATACAGAATGGAGAAATATAATCAGGTTCATGTGCAAACTTCCCTTTTAGTGCTACAAAACTTCTGAAATGGCTGATATTTTCGTCATAAACGAGACCCTAATTTGACTCATACAGACAAATTGGCCACGATTCGCTCCCCAAGTATGTCGTTGTCTTTTTCTTACTCATGCGCTTCGATCACTTACCAGGACCTGTCCAACCCTACATCTCTTTAATAGAAGGTATGATCATACTATGGGGTTTCGAACAAAAAAAAAAAGAAAAGAAAAAAAATTCCAAGTCTATTAGTAAAATAACACACCTAATGATGCGAAAAGATGCAGCCTGTTATTCTCTGCAAAGGGTTCGTGGGAAGATGGGGCACGGGCTCGGGCACGGGCCTCGGACTCTAGGGCCGGCTTTGATGGATAAGAGGGAAGCGGCAGGATTGGCGATCGGGATGCGTTTTTGGTCGTTGATGCCTTGGCGGACAGATGCATCGTTTGATGGGCTAGACGGCAAAGCGGATCCACGGATGTGCAGTCGTAGCAGGGGGTGGTAATTAGACGAGACGCGGAGTGAGGTGCTTTCAGCGCCGAGGTATTAGAATGATGAATTCTGAGGATTTTAGGATGAAGTGAGGGTGTTGCGAGGACGTGAAGGGTTCTGGGACTACGCCAGCTGGCACGGGCTAAGGCTAGGGCCGAGCCTTTCCTTTACGCTTGGAAACTGAGTTCGGATCTGTATAGTTTCTGGTTGAGCACGGGGTGGACCCATTCTCTATATTCGAATAGACAATATATATATATAAATAGAGTCCCCTTTGTCTAAGTACTAACTGGCCTTGGAGGCAAAACTGGCTTTCTTGTCAAAGAATCAAAGATATTTAGATGAACCTGCGTTAAAAGCAATTATCGCGGATCAACAGCTTTTCGTTTGAAAATACAGCAAGACATGTTTAAAAAGATCTTGGTTAAAGACATAACCTCGCTTCACTTTTCAAAACCGGCGCGAGAACTTGTTTTTAACACCAAAAATGCGCTCTTCAAGAAGATAACCTGGGTAATATCTCCCTTTCTGCTCAAAAGGTGTGATCCTTATAAACAGGTCTTACTGTAGTCATATTCTGATATTATAGGCGAGCCGTGTCACACCTAACCCGAGCCCAACGCTCCAATTTTTATATGGTATTGATGAGATCCTGGAATCCGCCAAGCACATGTGGTTTCACTATCGATTCCCGTAAAATACCAACAAAAGGGTCGAGGATCCCAACGCATATCCTGTGGGAGATCTCTGCAATCAAACGGGCGTAGTCGTCCACACTGGTGATCGAGTCTAGACCTGCAGAAATCCCCGATATGGACGAGAATATGGATGAGTTTTCCGATGGACTTTTCCGCAGCAGCCCGATCGGCTCTTCTTGTGGAGTGTAATTCCCTAGCAGCTGTTTCAAAACAAGGAAAAGCAGTTCTAGTAGTTTCACGGTGATCTTGAACGTAAATAGTGCATCGAGGCAGATATTGATYTCGAGCTTTTCGATGAGAAGCTGTCGAGAATTGAGTCTAATTGGCGAGTTCATGTTCGGCCCATTCCCAAATGAAGTCGCGTCGTTCTCGTTATGACCATTCCRTRAATTCTGAGACCTTCGTGCCACTTGTCCCCCGCCAGTYGCTGTGCTGCCCGCAGCAGAGCCAATATCGAAGTTCTTCAATATAAGATAGAAGTTTTTCGCGAAACTGAGGTGATACGGAGCCACGGAAAACGCCTTTTCGTCGGTGAACGTATCCTGGAAAGGATCCACGCTTTGACGAGACGGTTTCCGCAGATTCTGGTGATTTTGCTGGGCCCCGTTTCTGGCCTCATGGTGCGATTTCTCAAGATGGAATGTCTTGATGAGATTCCCAAACGAGATCGAGAGTTTCAAGAGCCTGTTCACAGGAACCTGGTTATATGCTTCCCAGGTCTTTTCTGTGATATTAAGCAGCAGGATTTCYGCAAAAGTGAGCTTGTAGATATCCAAGAAGTAGCCGTTTACCATGGCATTTGGTGCAAATGGCACCGTGTCTAGAATGTGATGCAAGTACAGTAGTTGGTCATCCACCACGCCCTCGAGATTCATTTTCTTGTGAAGAAATCGCGATATTGATTCCTTTGTTTTGTTTTGTTTTTGTTTTGTTTTGTTTTGTTTTCCTTTTGTCAACCAGAAATAAGACCAAATCAGTTATTACATGTCTCTAATGATGGTCTCAAATGTGGCCCAGGAAGGCTGCTGGCCATGGTCGCGGCTGCGCACGAAACTGTCTCCAAATCTGGGGCCTACTTGAACGATCAATAACAGGTTCAAAAATTTGAATTTGTGAGTCGATGAAAAAAGCAGATCTCATTATTTTTTCGGAGTTCTTGCTCATTTATCCACTCTCACAAATCATTTATTTGGTCAACACACTTTGTGGGTCTATGTGTGCAAGCCCGACCGGTTAAATTCAGTTAATGGCTATATGCAGGCAAAACTGCCTAAACCAGGTATCACACCGACCCAAATATCGACGTATCAACGAAAGTTGAATTTGTTAGAATTCGTCCTTGAAAAAAGAATGAGAAAAAAACATTAAGATTTTCATTAAATCCCATCTGGGCTCTTTTTGTCTACTGTAGTGTATTTTCCCTTTTCGTCCCCGGCCCCGGCACGCACCCTGSGATTCGCGGCCCAAGCATAATAATCGGCATCTCTGGCACTGGGTCCAATTAGTCTCATTCAGGCCCTATATTATCTCTGACCTCCACACCACATGTCTCGTTACACACCCCGAAATTTCTACCAATGGCCGTGTTTCTAATTACGCTTCTCGTGGTCGCGCTACTAGTCTTGGTGCTTGTGTTTGGCGATTCTCCTGCTTTTAGAAATACCCCGCTACAAAAAGTATATCGCTTGCTCACAGTTATTAACGGCAAGGTCTTTCACTACGCCACCGCCAGCCCGTCTTTGTACGCGGCTATCCGCTGGGCGGCGCCCATAGGCTATTGTGTCGTTGTTGGCGTGTGCCTTTTCCAGTTTTTTAGCCACGTTTACCCGAAATTGCATCTCCAGAACGCCCCAGGCCATTCTCTATATATTATCTTATCGATCGCGTTGATCGTACTCACCACAGAACTCCTAACCTTCTCCAATCCAGGATTCGCAGACGCTGGTACTGTTGAAGATGCAGTTTCGAAGTATCCTGCAAACAACTTGATATTCTTTTCCGGCAAAAAGTGCCCGACTTGCCAGTTACCGAAACCTGCCCGCTCGAAACACTGCTCTGTGTGCAATAGGTGTGTTTACCTCTACGATCACCACTGCATTTTCGTGAACAATTGTGTGGGCGAGAAAAATTACCGCTGGTTTATTGCATTTTTGGCTTCAAACGTCAATTTCTTGYTTTAYGGCGCGTATTTGTGCCGAATGCTTTTGGTCACGCAGCCAAGAAATRATGGTTGGTGGGCTCTTGTCACGCGGACAACACAGGCCAACAAAGTGGCCGGCACGTTGTTTCTYTTGGCTAGCATTTTCTCCGTCATGGTATTTCTCTTCACGGCTCTACATTTCCGGTACATGTACTTGGGAGTGACTACGAACGAGGCTGACAAATGGGGTGAAATCGAACATTTGGTCTCAYTAGGCTTGCTTTATCAGGTGGAAGAAACAGGTGTGTATGTGGAGCAAGCCACTGTGAGAGACGACAACGGGGCTTTTTCCCAGGTGTACATTCTGCTCGATAACCAGCGAATCTTGTTTCTGGATCTGGATTTGGATAAACAACAATTTGCGTTGCGTAAAATCGCACTGGTGAATACCGACTTGGAGAATATATACGATAGAGGGTTTGTGAAGAACATGAAGAGCCGGCTTTTTGGCATAAGTGCTTAGTTTTTTTTATTTCAGGTTTTGTTCAGGACTTTATAGAAAAAAAAAATGGAAACGGAAGCCCTATAATCGTTGATGGTGTACAGTGCTATCAGCAAAAAAACAGAAGGGACATTTAAGAGATAGCACGGTCCCCGCAATAATTACTGCGTTTCATGATAGGTGATAAATATATGGGGCCAGCGAATGATCGTTCGAAAAAACATGCGTACAATCAAGACAAAAATTGGTTTTTTACGATATCACAAGTTGGAGTTCCACGTATTTTCTCAATAGTAGATCACAACTTGGCTTCTTCTCAAGACCTTACAAGAACAAAAATGGACGAATTCGCAACTGGCGCCGCAAATGACTTTTTCAAATTTGAAGGGTCAGAGAGGATCGGCGTGTTGGAAGAAGCTAGAGCTTCATAATGGCTGCCACCTTTTTTTGGTTTTTCTATTTGGAAGAAAACTGTATATCAAGTGGTCACAGAACCCTCTCATCTGCAGCGTCCAAAAAGGTCCTCGCGAGCTAGTAAAGGCAAACGTCCATTTCTGACACTATCTTTTTGGGCACAATCTTCTTAAATTCTTGACATGTTTCATCCATCTGAGCCTTGAGTCTTCAAAGGAATTGACATTCTATGGAGAAAATTCAATTTTCAAGTCAACAATATTAATATCAACATTTTGAAAATATACACGTTTCTCGATAAAGCAAAGAAATATGACGTGAATTTGTGGGTAGACACATTAAGAATTGCGACGGCTGCAAAATCAAAAAAACAAATAATAAAAAGTAAAATTGAACATGTTCGAAATATTGTACTTTAATTTTGCCTTGAAGTTTGACAGATTTTGAAAGCTAGTATCAAGCAAAAAAAAAAAAAAAAAACAAAGCAAAGTATCACAGACGAATAGTGATCTATCAATCGCCTCACGGTGAACGCTAGTCTAACAGAGAGGGCGCATGCCCATCACCAAAAAATGTCCGCGACGGAGTATGATCCATGAAGTATGTATTCTCTCTCCCATCATCCGTATACCGTATATCTATTTTTGCCAGCAATCAGCTGCACTAAAATCTTAAGTCGTTCAGTATACAACCCGCTATTGATTGTGTGTAGCATGAGTGGTATATAAACAGGGTAATGGTGTTAGATTCCGGTTGCATAATTAATGTATTCGATGACAACTAACTGAAGAGCCCTTTCGTCTATGTACACTTTTCTCGACGACCAGCCTCTCGGTGAGAGTGGTTGGTCAGACTCTTGTAAGATACCAGAAAGAGCTTGGCAAAGCTGGGCAGAGTTTGGCAAGGCTGGGCAGATTAGGATCGGTCTCCTATGCAACGAGAGGTCTATAATTGAGGCTGTGCTGTAACCTAGACGACGATGTGTTTTGCAACCAGGTGCAGCCAAGCAACAGAAGGTGCAGGACAAGCACTGGACAGGTATCTTGACCCTGACAAGTAGAATCACCCTACTACTACCGAGCTTGTGACCAAACACAAGGATAAGGCTTCAAGACAACCACTTACCCAATGAGAACATGAATCACGTGTCAAGTTTGTGAAGCCTGAATCTTTTCGGTGCACCAGATTGACTCTGAACAACGGTTAGTCACCTGGTAGTAGCCTTAAGACTCTTTTCGGAACATCAATCGCGCCGCAGTATTTGACAATAGGGAAATCTAAGTATTCCAGTGAGTCAAGAGTGATCGTCTGTGTTGGTGTCAGCTTCTTTTCAATTGCCATGATATCTCTCATAGATTCGGCTCCATCACCAACCTTGATCCCGTTTGATTCCAATACCGAGACAACGCTGCTTGTTGTGAGAAGACGCCGTAGCACGCTGGTGAGGACTTGATCTTTCGGCCAGAACAGGGTGTGGCCAAACGCTGCCGCGTATAGAAACAAGCGGAACCTGCAATTTTCTTTGGTTGTCAGGAACAAATGGTGGAGTTCCAATGTTTCATATGTGCGGACCAAAACCCTACATTTTGCGGCCACTTCCGGAATAGAGTCTGCCAGCGACTCCAGTTTGAGCTGATCCGACTCTATAATCGTAGGCAAATCGTCGCTATCTGCAAAATTGGCATTTTTGTGCTCCAAAATAGGCCCAAAACCCGAAATTGGTTTCCCGTCGTCATTTTCAGGCTCAGTCACGTGGTTTACCTTATTCTCAACATGCTTCACTTTCTTATGTAGCATAACCGGGGCTTCAAGATCTTCATCTTCGAGAAACGACACCTTCACCGGTGGCTTTTTGCGTGCTTTACGTGTACGTACACGTCTCTCACGAAGATCTTCATCGTCTTCAATCTCGGAGAGCGTGAGACGATGCTTTGACGCCATTCATGGGTTGATCAAAAAAAAAATTGTTCGGTTTCGTGAGCGCATTGCGTCTCTATCTGGGCCAAGCGACCAAGCGACGCGCACTCCGGCCCAAACCACGCACGCCTAACCGATTATAAGAGACTGACCATTTTCATCAAGAGCCCTCAATTTGCAATTTTTGCAAGCTTATGTTGTTCATCAAGCCCCAAAAAGCCGCTTTTGGTCCCTTTTTCCCTGATTAAAAACTTGCATGGCGAAACCCACGAGACCTCTTCAAATCGTGCAATTCTGGATCGGTCAAAGGCTCGCCTGATGGTGCAGTACGCCATGCGCAGAACTTTTTTTTCGGCCTCGCAAGCGTGGCCCCGAGCGGCGGTGCAACGCCAAATACGGGCAGTACTATAGCATAAAGTACGAAAAACGGTATACTCAAAGCTAACCTTGACTGGAACCCAAAATTTGTCATAAATTCGAAAACCAAAAACCAAACCATGAGCAACATCAAGAAAATATGATAAGGCAAATCAAAGAAGTTCGCATGTGTTTTTCCGGGGCCGAGTCACTATGGCTATTGTTGTGTGCCGCAGTGCGAGCGTTGTTTGATCTCATTTCGTGAGACGGTCCTGCGCGGCGACGCAGTGGCGCCAAAAACGGACTTGGCCTGGAGCATGGTTATTGTACATACACAATCTGGAGAACCAATCGGGATAGCACACAATGGCAGATAAAAACAGGAGGCTAGAAAGCGGACGTGCGAATTGCGAGAACTTCTTGGAACCATTTTTGGATTTCCGGATAAATTCTAATTTGAGAACCCAAATAACAATATGCCAGCTGGCTTGGCACCTGAATTGCGAGTTTATCCTTTAACGTGGCGTGCCCGTTTACTAGGGTGAAATAAGAGTCCTGTGTGGCGCCGTTTTTTAGGCACTACGCGAGCCGTTTCACACGGCGCGGGGCCTCGACAAGACAAGCGGCCCGCGCAGAAACAAGGGCGAGGGAGCTTCGATGGAACTTGATAAAAAAACGGAACCCGCCTTGCTTTTTCCTAATCTGGGCCTCAAAATTCCGCGCAAGCCATCAAAATGAACTCAAAGTTGCGGTAATATTCTTTGCATTTCACCCGGCTTACCTTATCTAGCCATGTTCTAGGAAGCGTTCGGATTGGCCGAGGGCTAAGGGCCTGTCTGCCCGCACTGGGGGCTCGTAAAACGCGGTTTGGCCCCAAGAGTCCGCGACTCCGTGCCAGAAATTGTTCCTTCATCTCGCACTCCCGAAAAGCTCAGCTCCTAAATATTGTTATCATCTGGACCATCTCAAGAAGTGCTATAAACAAGCTTCACCCAAATCATTTCGGCGGCAAATTTGCTTTAGGCTTGAGTCTTTACACTGCTAATTCTGATTTTTTTATTTATTTATTAAACCCCGCTGGTTTTTACAAGGATTACCCGCTGGCTATCCATCTCGCGCTGAGACGACCAATTTTCACGGCCCACCAACACAAAAAACTCAAAATCCATCGCTAAAAGGCTGTAAAAAATCACATTAAATGGACCTGCACGGCGAAAACGACGTATCGTATCCACGCCCCGGCACAGGCGGCGATTTGGGACCAGTGCCGCCGAATCCGGATGGCTCAGAACATGGCCCCCAGCACCATAACGCACTTCACGAATATGTGCTGCAAAACGGCGTCCAAAACGGCGTCGAAAACGGCGTTGAAACAGGGGTGGATCTGGCGCACGACCTGGCGGCAACGTACCTAGACTGGGCGCAGCAGTTTTTGCTCGACGGCGGCAACAATGACCTCCTAGCAGACCTTGATTTCGCTAGCGCGCCCGTGCCGCAAAACAACCTGATCATGCACAAGATCCAGTTTCAAAATAGCGTGCATGACCAGCTGTCGAAGGCGGGTGACTCTGGGATCGGCTACGTGGGCCTGCCGCACATCCAGCACCCTATCCAGCTGCCCCCGCTGCCTCCTTTGCTCCCACTTGCACCCCATATTCTGGGCGTCCCGTCACAGAATCCTGCAGATCTGTCTCCAGCCAAAATGGCTGCGGTACAGAGGCAAGAGCCCGCGGGGCTGATAGGGGCACCCGGCGCGGGAAGGGACGCGAGGCAGAAGCTGAGGCGGCCTTGTGATCACTGCCGGCGGAAGAAAATCCGATGCGTGATTATCCCCGACACAGACAATTGCGCTCAGTGTGAGGCCAAGTCCTTGACATGCACGTACACACGGCAGGGCGGGAGCAATACCGAGCAGGCAGCGAAACGCGCAAGAAACGGGGCCGGCCTGGCGGAGTTTGTCGACCCAAGCCCCGTGCCGACGAACATGTATGAGCCGATAGTGCCGCCAAATGTGCCGATCCGCAATGTAGCGCCAGTCCAGGATTACTCCACGATGAACCATTCGCTCCTCAAGAAAACGCTCTCGCTCCAATTCCCGAGATCGTCGTTCTACGTGGGGCCCACGTCGTACTTGTTTGACACTAATCTTCTCGAGGTGATTATCGGGGCGCAAAATAAGCAAAGCGGCCCCGGGCGCGCGACAGGAAGACCTGCCACACTCAACAAAATTGAGCAAGTCAACCTCAGCGAAAAGATTCTGCTCCGCAAAGTCGAGAATAAGACACAGTTTGTGCTCCAGGATGACCAGACAAAGCAGTCAATTCAGACGATGCTGAACGACGTAGATGCTATTGAGAAGTTCATCGCGCCGCACGGGCAGATCCTCATTGACCTCTACTTTCGCATCATCCACCCGTCCTACCCGATCCTACACAAAAAAGTGTTTTTGGAAAAGTACTCGCGCACTCATCGCGAGTTCAGCGCGCCGTTGTTAGCCGCCGTTTATGTATTGGCGATTCAGTGGTGGGATTACGACCCTCAGCTCAACCGGTTTCCAAAACCAAACGTGGAGCTCATTTTGCGCATTGCGCTTAACAATTACATCTTAGAGATTTTAAAGCGCCCAAAGTTGAGTGCTGTCCAAGCAGGATTATTGCTTCTACAGTGCAAGCATATCC
Organism: Metschnikowia sp. AWRI3582; assembly: GCA_002894445.1. Lineage (NCBI taxonomy): Eukaryota > Fungi > Ascomycota > Pichiomycetes > Serinales > Metschnikowiaceae > Metschnikowia > Metschnikowia sp. AWRI3582. Next base: position 237,309 of record LPNK01000081.1, on the reverse strand, counting down.
TCAGAGGCATTAATGCGGCGCACGCTCCCCCAGGCGAGTATGGCCTGGCGCTGGCTTCGCTCACATCCGCGTTCAATGATTCCGACTATAATGATTGGGTTTTGTGCTCGCAGGTGGTGGCTATATCGGAGGAGCTTGGGCTTGGGTTGGACTGCGATGGCTGGAAATTGCCAAAATGGGAAAGGGGCTTGCGCAAACGTCTAGCGTGGGCGGTGTATTTGGAGGACAAGTGGCTTGCATTAAAGAACTCACGGCCATCACATATAAACGATCTAAATTGGGTCGTTCTGGATTTGGCCGAAGAGGATTTTCCCGAAAAACATGGTGATGGTGACTTGAAGGAAGGATCGTCAGACATCAACAACGGTAAGAAGAACTTCATGAATTTGATTAACCTTTCAAAGATTCTCTCGGAGATTCTTAACTCGCTCTTCTCAATGAAAGCCATGAAAGAAATCACAGACATCAATGAGGTGTTGCGGATCGCAAAACCGATTCAATTAAAGCTTCGAACATGGTATCACTCACTACCGATTGAGCTCCAGATGAATTCTGTACAACCGCGAAAGTTGTGCTCCAACGGATACTTGCAACTAGCTTATTTTGCAGCAGAACTCACACTTCACAGAAAGATCATCACAACTTTGTATCAGCAGAATATTCATGGATCCAAAATTCCCGATGAGCTTCTCAATGTCTGTCGTTCTGCAGCGAGGACGCGACTCATTGCATCGATCGAGTTTGTGAAGGACTTGAAACCAGAACATATACACTCTTTCTGGCATTCTTCCGCATCGTCAAATTTTACGCTCATTGGCACATTTGCCGCGCTACTCTTCATTTCCTCTTCATCGAAGGAAGAAGCACGGGATTTCAAGGAGAGAGTTTATGACTACAGATGGGTCTTGAAGATATCTGCGAAGGGATTTATGCAGATTGGCGACTCGCTACAGAAGTTGGACTTAGTGATGAACCATATACCTGGCTTATTGAACGAGAGTAGTGAACAACCGATCACGATCCCTAATGTTCCCACTACAGACTACAACAAGACCTTACAGCAACAGCAACAGCAGCCGCAGCAGCCGCAAATGCCTAAGCACTCTGTTGTTTCGAAGCAACTGCCTCTCCTGCAACACCTGCAGTACCTGCCACAGTCGCCAACACTGCAATTACACCATCTGCCGCAACAGCCGCAAATGCCAAAGTCAATTCCCCAGCAAGAACATTACAACAAGCCATCACCCGCTAATGATCAGCGGCCTTATTTGCAACACCACAATTCGTCACAGGGCGTCTCCCCTTACGCAGGAAGCTCATTTGGGCCTGGAACATCAGCGACGGAATCTCCGGTACCTGGGTCGGCGCCACCTCATAGGTTTCCAAGTCAAACCCCACATTTGCCCTTTGATTCTTCGCAGGCATTCCAGGGCCAACATTACCGCCCACAACAGGGCATGGGTAGTATGAGAAATACTCCGGTCAGCATAAACTCGCCACAATCTGTGCTGGGGCGCTCTCCAAAGGACACAGCACGTCAACAAAGAGGGAATTTTCCAAAACTGTCACACAGCGACGCGGGATCTAGTCACTCGACACCTGGCCAGGGCCATGGTGCAGATACACACATGAAAACGGAAGCGGACTCATCAAAGAATAGCCCTGTGCTCGTGAGATCACCGCTCGCACAGCAGCACAACGCTAAGGTAAACGAAGCCACAAGTGAGGCAGGCAACTAATTGTTTACATATTACCATGAAGGTGGACTTGAWTTACGCAGGATATTGCTTTGACCGTCTAATTTTTGCTTGACTACTTTGTAAATTGTACACACTCGAATCCTGTCGAACTTCAACACTAATCAAACGGGGTCAAGTAGGCCTCGGCAATCACTCTTGCCCTGGCGTTCAAGAACAACTTCATCTCACTGATCTCCTTGTCGACCTCCTCCATAAAGTCAATGATAAAGTCCACCAACTTGTCTTTCAACATCTGCTCGGTATGGAAGTTTGTGATCAAAAACGAAATGTCGTAGCCCTTCACTGGCACTCTCCTCAAAATAAAGAAACTCTCCGCCCTCTGCGTGAGAAAACGCGTGAATTGGCGCACCAAAATGTGCTCGATCTCGTCCGCCTGTTTTATGCAAATCGACACTCTTACCGAATTCACCGATGGCTCTATCAAGATCTTCTCATGCTCATTTCTGGCGATTGTGACTGGGTTTAAAAGAAGTTCTGGGTTATGCGAATTGTCGACCTCAATTTCCGGCCGGTTATGGCGCTCGACGAGCTGTGAGGAAAAATCCTCCAAGCAAATAGCCGCCGTCAATGACGTTCTGACCGCTGTCAAATATGGTTTCAAGGATTGGGACTGCGGCGGTTAGTATGGCCTGGGTGTGGAGTGCCAAAAGGGGAGATTTAGCTGCGTATAAAAGTGCTGACTGAGGCAGGAATAGAGCCGTGAATGAGCCATGGCAGATAAGAGTGACTGAGCAGGCAGAAATGCCGATTTGAAACCGCCCCAATTTATGTAAACGTACCATTTTTGTCTGCTAGCAAAAGCTGGCTTGAAGGTTCATGGCTGAGGTTGGTGATAATCGGTGGTTCACTTTATGCAGGTGCGCGCACGGTTATGGCCAGGCTGCGGCCGGGCCGGCAAATCGTGAATAAATAAACCAGATGGCAAAGGGTAAGGGTGACAATAAGTGATTTCAAGATGCGTTTTTGTCAAAAGTTTGAAGTCAGTACTTTATTAAAACGCGCCTTAGAATTCGCCTGCCTTTTTTCTTTTCGGCTATCAAAAGTATCATTTCAGGAGTCGTCAATCATGAAAGAATTCCTTTATATGCAGGACGACTCCGATGTTCACAATAAGCCTAGTAATTCATGAGTACCGGTTTCTTTTCTCCCTCTGGCCGAGTTCTCTTTGCTTCCGGAACCGGAGTATCTGCCGCTGGCCTTTTCCTCGTAAGACTGTTTGTAAGCAAATCTGAAACTTGCTTTACACATTCAGTCAAGGCGGTGTAAAGCGCCGGCTCGGCCTGTGCAGGTGTTTTCTTATGGTAGTGAGAAATAATAGATGAAAGTCTTTCAAACGCTTCGACTTTGCCCAAATTTCGCTTCCATGCAGTAACGTCAACGTGGCAGCGTTTCACGGTGGCGTCCCTATCCGAAATTGAGATTATAGAATGCGTAGAATGGTCAGAGGAATCTTCAACCTTGATTTCGGACCCAGCTTCTGTGTGGCCCGCTTTTTCAAACACCAAGATCGAAGAATCGACCGAATCTTTGTGGGCGGCTAGCCACTCGGCCAAATGGCGCGTCTCCGTATCGCGCTTTCTTTTGTAAACACTTTGTTCGTGTTGTTTCTGCACTGTTAGCTCGTTCTGCAACGTTTCGTGGATCACCGCAAGCTCGCTCGTGCCTTCCACAGACACCAAGTCCACATCCGCAAGACGCTCATCTTTGACTTGCCTCAAAGTCGACAAAAACGCGTCGAAAGAGTCGAGCGTGTCCTCGTAATCCGCGCCTTGGCCGTTCTGGTCAAGATGCGCCCGCAAACTGTGCTCTATGAGATCCTTTTTCACTTTCTGGAGCTGTCTTTTCTCCTCGACAATGTCCCAGAACAACTCTAGCGGGGTTGAGCCGTTGCGCCCGCAGATCTCGATGAAGGCGTCCTCATTTTCGAGTTCCGGAAGCATGCTTTTGAACGTCGTGTTAGCGTTGATATTTTTCGTCGCAAGCAACGCCTTGAACGCGTCACGGGCGTGGCGGTCCGAGCGGTAGTTCACCTTTTCGATACTGGTGATTTCAGCCCGAAATTTGCCCACTAAAGAGGGGTAGATTTTGCTGGCGTACAACTGCAAAATATCGAGTTTCGTGAGCACGTGGAAGTGCTTGTTTGCCTTGAATCGCGCGTCTGTTTGTAACTGTGTGTATAAATCATCCCACAGCAAGTCCTCTTTTAATTCGCCGGCGGTAATTTGGAGAAGATAGCCCTCTAGCTCGCTTAGTGCCTGGTGTTTTTCCTTCTGGAGAGCCTGGTTTTCCTCCAGGCGCAATTTTTCCGTGCACTCGTCGAATAACTTTTCTAGTTCCGCGTCTGGCAATATGGAGTGCTCAAATACCGGGTTTTGGTCTTTGGTCAAGAGATTCTTCGCTGACACCCAGCGTGTCTTGTGCGTGATTTTGCCCTGGGATAAGTATTTCTGGATTTCGCGCAAAAAGTTCTTTTTGAACTCTTCGATCAAGCCCGACTTATTCGATGATTCCTGCTCGAGTTTCTTCACCAAGTAGTCTTCGTAGAGCGTTCTTCTCTGCACGGCGTCGTCAATGGCCCAGTAATGTTGGTTTTTCACAAACGTTTTGATTACTTTCTCAAATGACCATGTTGAATCCACACCCCCTTCCTTGAGCATGGCCTGGAATTGCACCTTGGCGTCTTCTGCATTCGAAGGAGCCGTGACTTTGACTAATTTGCTTTCAAGCAACGGTTCAGCGGCTAATTTCCGGTCCAAGTCCAGCATTCCGGCATCCAGACGAGGTTTTGTGACGTTTTCGGGCACGTTTTGCGTTTCTGTCTCCGATTTTTTGTCAGGAGTCGTTTCCTCTGTTGCACTGAGCTCGGAAGGCTTATCCCATGTCGTCACGCCTGTCGTCTCATTGTAGTAATACTCCTTCCCATCCTCTGTAGTATATGTTTTCCATGTACCGGCAGACTGGGCATCGGGATTTTCCCAACTCGTCTCCTGGGTCTCGGGATTATAGTAATACACACGTCCCTGATCATCATGAACCTGCTGCCACTTCGACATTTTGAATTATTCAGACTTTTTCGTGCTTTTTATAGGTCTATAGAGTTTATAGATTGGGCTTTGGGCCTGTTCGGCTTCAGCTTCAGCTTCATGCGCGCGATGGCCCTGTGTTTCGTGGGGAGTATGGGGCCAGTATTCTTGCCTGGCCCCCCGAAATGGGGCCAAATGTGAATTTCGCGGCCCAGGAAAAATGGGGCCTAATCTTATTTTTTGAGGTAGGACAGAGCGTTTGATGCTTCGATGGAGTCCTCTTTTTACCTTGAGCGATTGAAAGATGAGACGCATTGAATTATTGTATCATAAAAGAACAAAAAAACTTTACTGTATACTTTGAAAAGTATGCACGTGAAAGATGTATGGCAATGAATTATTGACAAGCCTTGATCGCGCAAGACGTTTATGGGCTCGAATTCCGCCTTGCACTGCACATTAGCAAATTCACAACGTCAGATCTTTTTTTGCATTATCTTGCCAAAATCAAGATCGCGCGACTTTAGAATTGTGGTTGCGTAGAATCTCTTTGATAAAATAGACCGACTGGAACCGTGAGTGTTTGATACCCAGTAAGTGGTTCAGACAAGGCCGAGACGTCTTAATAATATATCTTAGTCTGTCTAGTATTTAGAAAATGAAAAGAGACGCGTTAAAGGCAACTTGTCCGAGCGGTTAAGGAGAAAGACTTGAAATCTTTTGGGCTATGCCCTCGCAGGTTCGAGTCCTGCAGTTGTCGATAATTTTTTTCTCACCCATTTTCCACTTCTTCACATTCACCATGGATCTTTTTTTTTTCGAAACCGTTTTTATGAGAGTTAAAGCCATTTTTTTAACACGGTTATCACCACAGAGGGGAAAGGTCTGTATTCTTCTCGCGACAGAAGTTGTAACAGTCCCATCAGCGTCAGGGAGTATTTTTCAGGGTCAGCTCCTATTTGTTTCTTTTTTTTGTCTTTTCTTTTGACGACTTACCGCCACTTCTCAATCTTAAGCAAAACAAGATAGTGATCAATATCAATCTTGTGTCTGGAAACAAATGCCCTCTGTTTTTCTTTTTTTTGCCCTCCGCGGTCTGTCTTATGGGTGTCGAGAACTGTCTTGATGTGAATCTTCGAGCAAACAAATTTCCCACCTCATGTGGTTTTGCATAATTAATAGTCACAGTATTTTGAGCAATAGGTTTTAGTAGCAATGAATAATATGTCTTAACTTGATGAGTTTTTTTATTTTTCTCCGTTTTGGCTCGAAATAGGCCGATCTTGGCACCTGGCCTAATGAGTCTTGCTTGACTTTGATGGTTCAAAGGTTTTCTTGTAGGCACCGGTAAGCAGTTGCTTTTAAGTTGGATTCATACACAAAATAACGAGTATACGGATTTGCCTTCTATGGATTGTATCAGCCATTTTAATCACAAATAAGAAACGGCTTTATGCGCGTCGGACCAAAATATGATTCAGACCCATTCTTCAAAGAATCAGTGGTGCGTCTGTCGAGACAGGTTTAGTAAAAATACCTACGAGTTGTTTTAGATCTTGACAAAGTACTCGATCTTGAGATAGGCCCTTCTTCCGTGACTGGGCATATCAAACTATCAATGGCGGCAAGAACCGGGTGTGCATGAATAGTCAACAACAAAGTGGAAATGATAAGGTGGCGCTTCGAACGAGTTCTTTCTGGTTCACATTTTGATATTCAACGGTGTATGAAAAAGCAGGCCAATTCATGACTTTTACAGAGCATACTTAAAACTTACTGGTGTAGGAATCAGACCAAGAAATAATGTTTTGGTGTTAGCAGCCACAGGCCAACAATGAAGACCAAAACGAAAAGTAAGAAAAGACGAAAGAATGATGTTTTGATAGTATAGCTTAAACACAGGAATGTGTTACAAAAACATTCTCACGAATTTTGATGTAACACCTTTTGCTAGGTACTAGCTTCATCAGAAGAAACAATTTTGTGGCACCAATCCACATCTCTTTTATATAGAAAAGAAAAGAGTACAGTTTTAAACAAGCCGGTTGTTTTTTTGATTTCTGAAAAAGTTCAGGCCTTGGCAACAGGGGCAAAAAAGGGGAAAGCACAAAACCTTCATTGAATAGCAAAAGAGTTATGCCTTTCTGGAAAGCTGAGAATTCATAATCCTTGGGATTCCATCGACGAGAAAAAGGTTCAGGTTGTATTGTATCAGGATTGTTGGAATCCCCAACAAGATGATTGCCATCCTGATTTTTTGAGCTACATCATAAGAAAACATTGTAATCATTTAAAAATTTCAAGGCCTGGAAAAACAATCACATGGAATGTTTTTGGAGTCGAAAGACGACTGAATTTTGTTTTTGAGAACATGCAAACTATCTTATTACTCTGATAGTTTATAGAATATAGACGCAATCGAGAAGTTGCTATATCAAAACTCGATGCCTCTTTCCTTGTCAGTTGTTTTCCTTCAACTTGAAAGTCAGTCGAAGCGATTATTGACGAAGTGGGTGATTCAGTAAAAATTGCTTATAAAGCTTTTCATTCAAGACGAAATTCAGCAATTTTCTCAAAAACTGGCTAACGTAACGTTTCTCACACCAGCAATGCGCTCTGTGAAAGGACTTCCTGCTTACTTTTTTGAACTTTCGAAGCGAAAATTCTATCTTGTTGAACAGGTTTGACTACCTCGTATAGACTTCAGAATTCCTTAGCTTCAATGCTTGATGAACACCTTCATCGAGTAGATAATCTCTCTCACACCATGATGAAACCTCACGCAAACATATTTTTCGCGACATAAGAGAAAACTCTATACAAATATCCAAACACATAGCTTAAACTCTGTACGTTAAGCCACAAGACAGATAATTAGAAAGATATTGAATCTAATTATATCTAGGCATATATGCATGCTCACTCCGTCCCAGCACCCACTCTATACTTTTCCTTTTCCTGCTTGTATAAGCGTAAAGCCTGGTTTTCGAAAGCCCGTATAATGATATTGCTCACGTGATCTTGTAACATTGAAGAAAGAGTGTTGTAGAGCGGGTTATGAAATTTATACTCCAAAACAACATCGAGTAGCGTGCAAGGCCCAGTTCCAAAACGGCTGTTCACTTCTTTGAAAGCCCACTCATTATGCAAAGTGTCGAATAACAGAAGCCCAGTTGTCTGAGCAACAATTTTGTTTTCTAAGCAATCATATTTGCATGTGAACTCCTCTTCATATTGTTTCCATCCAACATTGAAGCCAGCTTTCGAGGGGTAGTTTGTATCTATATTCGATTCATGAACAACAGATTTTATGACTAGCGGTACAAATTTCTCATAATTTCTCGCATCTGCAATTACGTGATACAAGATGGATTTTGGGGTATTGATTCGCCTGGTTACCGTATAGATGTGGGTACCATATCCTCTATTTCCTGAACGATACAAAGGTTTTTTCCAGATATTTGAGTGGCGACCCCAATGAAACATAAGTTTTGGGATGTGCATGAAACCTCAAATAAAGAACAAAGAATAACGGAAAGGGTTATGCTAGTCTAGCCATTGGTCGAGTATGCTTCTTGGCAAGTGGTACCGCGGTGTTGCATGATGTGGTACGTACGATAAGTGGGTTTGCGTTTTCCAGCGCACGATAATGTGCATGAGTCGTGTATATACCAAATGCAAGTTTTAACGATACTGTTCGTTGCCGATACGATGATTTATCGCTCTATCATAAATCGTTATGAGTTTTCCAGTTTTCCCATTAGATTGCCACGGTCTCACATATACTCAAGGACCATGGACTCAAACAACTTTGCTAAGGTTCGTCAAATTTGATAATCTCCTTGGATATTGATAACCACAGTCACTCAAGTCGGCTCTTCTGCGAGCTTGGTTCGATTTCCTGGAGTCCGGCCAATAAACATAAACGTGGCACACTGATAATTTGGGAAGACAATATTCGCGTTAGTCGTGGCTGCACTTTCCAAATTCACGTCGTCAATAAGACAAGTCCGAATGAACACAAAGGAGCTGTCTTTCGGCAGGCAAATCCTTCACGTGAGTGTAATCAAGATATTGCCTGCAACCGAATTTCTTGACATGGATGTGTGATACGGCGTTATTTCGTCTCCGCACCCTTGGCATACTCAAAATGCGATCACGCGCTTAACACCCAGTAGCCCACACAAACTGATTGACGAGATCCAAGGATAATCAAGGCTTTTGCCATAAATGCACGACCAGCATAGCGTCATTCGAAATTTTCACTATGATCAATTTTTTCCTATGTTTGTCATGGTGTATGCCATGTGCAGCAGAAGGTGCTTTAGTGATTTTCGTGTATACGAGGTATTCTTGTCTGATGACTCGTAGCTCCTCAATTTGTTCCCGCCAGATGAGAAATCCTTGAAAAAGAACAATTGCTATCTCACAATTTGTAATTACCCGAATTCAATTTGCCAAATGCCAAAATTGTAAGGTATACTTTATGACGACTTCATGGACACGCCATGGAGAAGACCAGAATTAGAGTTATGGTGCGGCAGTAGTGAAACCAACGTGCTCCAGAAACGCCCATTCACCACTACGAAACAGAACATTTGAGCTTTTTTGTGTAGGCAAGACAATAGTCCAGACCATTTCTTCCCGACTACAAAACAATATGAATTGTTATAGGCATACACGAAAAAGACATGATCACCAACATGATTCATGTATGGCATAGGGGAAAATACAACAATATGATTTCGAGTCGGGCAGGGTAATTGTCAATAGAAGTATATTTAAGGAAGCGCCTCCTCCCCAAATTTGAAAAATATTTTTTTTATTTCTAGTTTATCACACTTCAACATGAGCCAAGCACTCAAACAGATCGAACTTTTGAAGCAAAAGGCGGCCGAAATCGAAAAGGCCAAACAGACACTGCCTGATCATGCCCAAGGTAAGCGGTTTCCACTCAAAAGGAAATATTACGAACAAGAAGGGAATATCTCGGCCACCAAAAAGCCTTTTCTTTTTAAAATTTCTAGCGACGATGACATTGCTCTCAATGCTTTTGATGACATGAAGAATATTGTGCATAACACCTGGAGAAAGTGCTACGATGCGCTTGCAATTACTTTACTCCGTGAGCAGCTTCTTGCATTAGTCCACAACAAACAACCCACCTCGAATGATGCTGACCGGATCCTTTTACCCGAAGACCCGTGGGTGAATGTCGGTGACATAAGAAAAAGTCAGCCAAAAGAGCCAGAGACTAACAAGAGGTACCTGAAGGTTTCCTTTACCAGCACCACGCGGCTCGGGATCCGCAATAGGATTTCCGAGAAACTTACCTCCAGACTTCTCCGGTTATGGGGCAGGGGCTCTGATTCTCTGGAATATACACTTACGAACCGGTACTCTCAGGTTGTATTCGATGCGGAATTCGACCGCAAGTGGCAGCGTGGGTTTTGCCCGGAGATTGACCTTTCAAGCGGGCCGAACTCGGCAAATTTCATGCTCCCACGCCGCAGAAAGCGCACGTACACTCGGTTAGCACCCTATGGGACCGCGACAATGTACAGCAGCTTGAAGTCGGCGCCGCTATTGGTCGAGGATTATGCCGAGCTTCACCGCGAGAGCACGCCAGTGGATGTGAACAGACTTTTGGAGGACTTCAAGGGCCTTGAGGCCGTCTACATCACAGACGAAGCGCATTTTTTCATCAACAACTTTGGGGAAAAGACAAACAAACAAGAAAAGCGCAAGTTGGTCAATTTGGTACTGTCGTTAGTGGCGCAGACCGCAACCACACGCGATTCTCGTGGCGCTCATAGTCTCGTCAGCAAAGTGGCCAGTCTTTTCCGGCCCGAGACGCAACTGGTACACCCGCCTTCGGTTGGCCTGCTGCAGGCGTCGTTGCGGCCATTGCTCTTGGTGAAGGGCTCGAAGCTTTGCTTGCAAATCCCAGAAACACACGACTCACGCCATAATGGGAGAGAGCCTACGATCTTTGAGTTAGTCGACGAAGAATCGAATGAGCCTGAGGTTTCTCTTCTTGCGCCGCCGGTCAATTTGCGTGAGCTCAAGCTTGTAAGGAGACGCAGCCAGCGCCGGAACTCATTTGTTGTGCCCGTATGGAATAACCTCACGAATGGACACACCAAATCGAAGGCTGATGTTGATTCTGTTGAGAAAAACAAGCTTGCTGCTGCCGTGAAGAGGATTCAAGCCCGCGCTTTGGCGGAAAGAATGGGACCAGAGACAGAAGTGTTTCTTTAGACATTTTTTTTTGGCTTTATCAAAGCGGTCATTTTCTATTTTATGTTTTTTTGTATGACTTTTGGCCTTATGGCTATATTGTTTTGCGAGCCCTTCTTTATGTTTTATTACACTCGTCTCATTTACTACACATTCCATCTTAATTCAATGCTTTTCTGACTTGTATCGTATTAGATATTCGCCAAGCAAAGAGGGCTAATTGTATATGGTGAGCCAGGCATACGTAGACCCTTCACAGAGGTCTTTATTTATGTGACGGCTTGTAAGTGGTGGTTTATTTGCGCTTATACTTCATGGGGCTTTTCAAAATCGAGAAAATCCAAATTTGGGGGTTTCCGTCCCTTCCAAAATGAAGCATGTATTCTCAATGATTGCTCTTTTTGGATATGATATGCATTGTTTTCAAATGCTCGTAAGACTTATCACACTCAAGAGCGCTCTCTTCAGGTGTATATGTTCAGTCGGTACAGACACAGATTCGCTCGTTGAATACTCCTAGAGGCTTTGTTTCTAATATCATATTTTAAGCAGGCAAAATGCATTATTTTCATACAGTGTTGCACACTCAAATATAACGCAAAACGACGATACACCTCAAGACCAACATCCAGAGACATTAAGCCCCTAGGGGCACTAGAATATTGAAAAAGAAGAAATTTCACAATATCAAAGTCTAGTTGCGAGACGCTGTAGGTTCATATCGATGATGCACTTATATGGAAACAAGTCCGGTGATTTATATTCTCGTTCAATGAGATAATTCCAGCCCGGTGGCACGCACGAGAATTCAATGCCACATACGTGGATGACACAATGCTTCAGACGAGTTTCTGATGAAAAGAAGCGAGAGAAGAGAATCTGGATCTTTCAACACAAATGTCTCTTTTTCTGTTGGAGCCAGAAAAGTTCACCTGCTATTTCGATGAAAGATTTATCATGCTGTAGAACGCTTTCACCAGAGTGTGACAGGCACTCCGCGACAATTGCAAAAACTATATAATTTATGAAACAAGCCTATAGTACGCACGATAGATCGCACTTTCACCCCATACACCCTTTATTGGTCCGTGATATCTCATCGGGAATCAACTTCACTTGAAAATCTTTACTCAGAATAAACTAAACTCGACTATTGTCTCACGCTCTTAAGAGGACCTACCTCATGGGCCGATGTCAGTCTCATAAGTCTGGTTAGTTGAGTTCTTTCTGAGTAGATCTCTCAAAGCGGATTCATCTCCGATGAGAGATCTCGTAACGCCAAATGATGCCTGCGATGAAGTTGCGAACCATTATAGGTTTTTTCTATATGTTGTGTAGTTTTTGCGATTGCTGGCGTGCGCCCGTCACACTCTGACAAGAGCGTCCTATAATGTGATAGATCTTTGAATAAAAATTAAAGAAAGAAAAAAAACGCATGAACTTTAGGGCCGCCATTGACCCATAACGTTTGTCCTTTCAAGGGCACGAGACAAAAATCGCCACGTCGTCCTGAAAACGCTTTTAGTACCGTTTTTCTTTATTTTCCGGAATGTGTATTACCATCTCTGGAGAAATGGCGTGGCCAAGTAGTCCATGGCACACTAGCACAGGGTTCAGGATTTTCTAGATTTAGCGACCTATACTTGATGTTAGCTGAATTCTTGCATTGCCCACCGTTAATCATCAAGGGGTTGTTAGCGTTTTTACAACCATTAGAGTCTTCAAAAGCGTGACCTTCGACTGAGCGTCCATCTATATCTGTGAATTCTTCACTATCATCTGAATCATCATACATTCCAGTGTCATCTGCAAATTGGCGGTTTGGTATGAGCGTGACTGCGTGGTATGGTATGTGGAGTTGTTGTATACACTTCCAAAGGACGGCGTCTAACCCTTCTGTTTCGATAGAGCGATAGTCTTGTGGCTGAATTTCCGTATTGTTATACTCTGGTACAAAGTTGACCAAATAAGACACTGTACTAGAGTTAGTGCATTGTGTTAAATTGTCCATGATATTCATCATAAATCCAGTTGTCTCACCACTAATTAGATATGTTGCGGCGTTTACAGCACCAAGAACACATATAAGGTGCAAGATTTGTGTGAGAGTATTCATGTTAGAGCTGTGGTGTGGTTTGAGTGAGATATCAAAAATATCGTGATACAAATTTGTATCTTGTATGACGAAAATGTCAGGGTTGAACTTAGCAATAAGCAGAGTCAAGATGTTATATTTTGACCGACCCGCATTGGTCGACTCGACAGACAAAAACCCCTGGCGCGAATGGCCGGCACGTGTCCCTGGGTGGTAAATAACAGTGGTGGTTATCTCAAATTATCCTAAATTATCTCACTTTTTTTTTAATATCTGAGATAAGGTTCTTCCGTGTATCTTATCTGAGAAAATTCGAGATAATTTCCAGATACAACACGGCATACAATCTTACCTGCGTTCTCTTAGAGAGTGGATAGACTCTTGTGTGGCGAGACCACGCCTTGTCTTGGCCCAAAAACACTTGCTCAGCTATCATTTCGTCACAAGCTTTTGAAGGTATGATTATTTTCAATTAAACTCGAAGAAGTAATCAAACTTTATTCAAAAACTTGTACCTTGATCGATCTCTTTGTCCTCACTTGAATCAGAGATGCTCCCCAGATCGCCGTTTAATCTGGGAACTTACTTGAGCCTGGATACATGATATACTAACCCGATCGACTCCAGCCTATGTGTTGGATTGCTCTGCGTACCACTGGCACAGAGATTCTTCAATCCTGTTCGATTCTGCAAATCACTGTTGTCAGCCCATTCCGTTTCGCTCGTAGTCAGTGAGCGTTGCTCTATTCGGGCCTTAGATCGCTTTCTCTTTCTCTCATCATCCACGTCTTGTGAGTTGACAATATCATTGAACTGCAGTTTTCCCACAACACTCAAATGTTGCGCCTGTGCTAATTGGAACAAAAAAAAAAAAAAAAAATTGTTGAGAGACCAGGGAAATTTCTGCCCGCCTTATAACTCCAAGGCGTCGTGAAGCGCGTGGCTTGTAGAGAAGGGTGTTGCGAGAGCCTTTTTCCTCGTCACAGACTCGCCTGTGCAAAAGATTTAGTCGAGCATGCCGGTGATCTTGGCGGCGCTAAGGTTTCAGGAATCTCTTGAAATTATCTCAAATTAWCAKAGTATCTGAGATATTGCTCGAARATCTTAAATAGATTCAGAAGTATAGTTATCCGAGTTATCTGGCTAGTTTTCGTGGAAAACGCAGATAATATCACTGGAATGAACTGAGCCAGTCTGAGAGTGTCGGGAACACTTTGTGCAGTAGGCAACTTGTCCGAGCGGTTAAGGAGAAAGACTTGAAATCTTTTGGGCTATGCCCTCGCAGGTTCGAGTCCTGCAGTTGTCGTCAATTTTTTCCTGCTTCGAAAGTTTTTTTTTCTCAAGCCTCTTGGCTATTTTTCACACGACAACGAGTCTTTTCGGATGTTCATTTCCTCGCTTATGATGGCTGAGTGCTACTTTCAGAGTAAAAAGTGCGCRTGCGACAATTACATGAACGAGTTGTGCATCGCGACACCCCAAAACCGGTCACCGGCTGCAGCCAGTGTTTTTGCACCCATCACTTTTTTTCTCATGAAACARATTTACAGCCACGCCGAACTTCTCGCTTTGCGGCATGAGTGCCTGGAACTGCTGGTGAAGTCTTTTTTTGTCACTTATAGATCTCACTGCGTATTCCTGGAATTGCACTCTCCCACGGGCTTTCCTGCTTTTCTGTACATTTATGCGAACGCCCCTACAAGGCCTTCTCAGCGGTACGCTTTTGAACGGGGATATGGCACAAACACTGCTAGAATTGCAGCAGATGATACACCAGTGTCGTTTCTTTTAGAAAACAACGCTGAAACATATACTGAAAATTCACACGATAACGTGATTAAGCCTCCCTTAGAGAGCTACCAGCTCGTGAAAGTCCTGCTGAGCCTTGGTGATTTGCCGCCAGGATCGAAAATTATTAAGGCGCGGCCCGGAATCCCCGTGCCGTCAAACGCAATCCCGATCTCGATCGCAGACCCCACCAGCGGAAAATCAAAGAACTACGAGCCAAAATATATACCWCCKAAGCGTTGGAATGCCAAGAAGATAAGCCGGAATTTTGGGTCGACTAATGTTGGTGGCGTGACCTGCTTCACCCCTGGCGTCAATGAYACTCAAACGTATTTTGCAGCCGCAGATGGAGCCGCGGCGCGAGACGCGAGCACGGTGGCCGCGGGCAGTGCCGGAACAAGAGTTGACCACGCGACATGGGCTAGCTCTGAAACGCGGGCGACCCTGGAAACAAAATTTCAATATGCACARTATTTCGAGCCGTACATGACAAAGCGGCTGGATGCGGAAGGACTTAAAGAGAATCCGTTAGCTTTGAAAAAACACGGCACTGTTCCGGCGGCTATCACGCCAAGCACCTCCTGCGAGTCTGAGTCCACCGAGTATTCCAGCGACAGCTCCAACATCCAGATCCAGCTTCCTAGCTGAGCGCCGAATCGGARWKMAACKTTGTAAGAGTATGACAGTGGATGCAAGTCATGGGATGTTTCTTACAAAAGCTTGAGTGGTCTCAGCTTTAGAATACTTGGATAGAGCTATTGACGCCATTCGCCCTTTTACATGTCAGGGCGAATAGATCAGAGTTGCCATCAAATTAAGAAAAAGGAAGAAAGGTTGATCTTGTTGTGATGCGGCAAGTGAAGACCATTTCAAAGCCAGACTGTTCTGTTATATAACAGTCTAATAACATACGCTTTTAATTCAGGCCCTGGGTTCGCGCCCCACGATCTCGTCCTTCCTGTACATCTGCCTGCCCGAGAATCGAGATGAGCACGAGCTTCAAACAGACTCAAAACCAGATTCAGATAGACATCCAAGCTTCTCGAAGCCAAAGCTCAGGAGCAAATTAAAAAGGTTAAATTGTTATTAAAAAAAAAAATGTCTGACTGGCATTACCTCCGGGTCAAGCTGTATGTATCATTGCAGACTCATTCGATCCCAGCATCACAACTTTTCTCGATACTAACCAAACCAGCACCCCAGACCCGCTCCTTGAGCAGACAAACCCAAACCTATACAAAGACATCGATATTGACTTGCTCACGTGGCGCAGTATCTTGGTGCTTGCTCTAGGCGAGCTCTACGGGCTACTAGGCGAGGCCAGCCATTTTGATGTTTTCGTGAAACAAACCAAACGACCCGCGTTGGAGGCCGTGGTGCGTATACAGGCCGCAGACCTTGATAGGTTTATCACCAGCTTGTCGAATTTTAGCTGCAGCCTCAGCGACTACCTTGGCCAAGAGTATCCTTTTGGCGCGTATGCCCGGGTTTCGGCCCACCTGCCGTTTTTGGGCATGGTTTCTGATGAGGCATTGGTGCGTGTTCATGGCTGAGCGGGCTGGGCCTAAACCTGCTTTTTTTTTCCGTGCCTTATCTGCGCGCCCGAACTCCGCCTGGCCCCATGGCCCCGCTTCTCACTGGAAAAAGGGTATTGGTGATATGGCCACACCATGGGCTTTGAAAGRGATATAAAACGAATCATGGGGTTTTSAAYKATTATYYRATTGGTTCCCGGAATCATTTAACTGACATTCACTGATTTTGGGTGTTTTGACGCCCCTTGCTGTGCAGACTCGAGGCTGTAGACCTGCATACAAGCCCCGGTTGGTCGGTCGGCGGTGGCCTTGCTCGCGATCGAGCCCGGCACGGTTGGCTTGGCCCCACTGTTCATATAGCACACACCGCTGGAACCATCTGGCAAGGTATTGACTAAGCCAATTGAGAACCTCAAAGAATCATAATTTATCCAGCAGGGCCAGGTCTACTTGTGATTAGCTATATATATATTAAAGAACATGAGATATAACCCGCTGTGGCCGTCTGCTATTGCGGCCATAGTTCTCATCTTTCTTCGGCTATGCGTTGCCGACGAATACCGACCGGAAATCAAGGTCTCGTCGTGGGATAACACAGCAGCAACGCAAGTGCTGTACTTTGATGACTCGTCCAATTTGTTGGCGCTTTTCGAGAAATTTGCTGCTGTTTCCACCGATGACGGCGCCTCCTGGCGCGAGATCCCGGAAATGAAGGATTTCACCCCGGTATTGATGGAAATGGACCCGTTTTTCCCCGAACGTGCATTTGTGTTCCTGGACAGCCACGTGCATTTYGTCACCAACGATCGTGGAAAGACGTGGCAGAAGTTCGAGGTGTTCTCGGGCAAGGGAAAGCCTGTTTCGTCATGGGATTATGTGCACTTGGACTTCAACGCGGCAAACAAAGACTATGTGTTGCTCACGCTCCGGCACTGCAGCCCGCACATGCCTTTGTGTGGGTCTGAGATCTTCTACACGAAAGACGGGTTCAAAACCGGCCCTCAAGTAGTATTACCGAATGTGAATTCGTGCGTATTYGCACGTGCCAACAAGGACTATGACTCGCTGGTGAGCGCAGAAACGATGTTTTGCTCGAGCAACGAGGTCAATTCGTTTGGTCACGTGGTGCGCTCGTTGTTGTTCAAGCTGACGGATTTCTTCAAGAACTACCAGTCTATCCAGGACATCTACCTCAAGAACGGCGAAATCATCGATGTTCGCGTGGAGCTGGCCTTCTTGGTGGTGGTGATGAAGAAGGATAAGTTCATCGAGTCCCAGGTGACGTTGGTCGTGTCCAAGGATGCGCAAACTTTTGTCAGCGCGGATGTTGACTTTGAGCTCACTTATGGCGCAATCATATTCCTCAAATCCACACCGCTGTCGTTGCGCTTGTCGTTGTTCTACCAGGGCCGGCGCACGAAGGAGGAAATCATATACTTTTCCGACTCCAGCGGGCTGAAATTCGTCAAGATTGCAAATGTGGGGCTTCTTTCCGCTCTCAATCCAGTGAATGTCGACGGTGTGTGGTTTGCTGATGTCAAGGCCGCGCCACACAGTGTCGAYTTCCCCACAAGGTATTCTTTTGACGATGGCAAAACATGGGAGCCGCTTGCCATTGAAGGCGACGATCAATGTAAGGTGCAGGACGGATGTTCCTTCCATTTCGTTCCAGAGAGTGGCGGCAGCCTGATAGCGCCTTTCAAGCAAACGCCTGGTGTTCTTGTGGCTGTGGGCGCAAAGGAATCGTCCTTCAACTTCGAGCTGAACATTGGCACGTACGTGTCACGTGATGGTGGCGCCTCGTGGAAGCTTGCCTTGGACCACGCTACGGAAGTCGCGTATGCAGACCAGGGCAATGTGATTGCATTGATC
This sequence comes from Metschnikowia sp. AWRI3582, assembly GCA_002894445.1. Lineage (NCBI taxonomy): Eukaryota > Fungi > Ascomycota > Pichiomycetes > Serinales > Metschnikowiaceae > Metschnikowia > Metschnikowia sp. AWRI3582. The sequence goes on along the minus strand of LPNK01000081.1, from coordinate 218,996 downwards.
CCCGTTTCGTCAGCGAAAGACGTTCTGAATAAGCTCCATTACTCTCTTGACCAGGGTGTATCGTGGTCTGTTGTAGACCTCGAACAGGCCATTGCGCCAGTCCACGTGGCCACATTGACAAGCTTGAAAGGCACGAAAATTGTTGTTTTGGGAAGACAGGGCTCGAAATCCGTTATTTACTCGATCGATTTCGCTAACGCGTTTGGCGGGAAATCGTGCGGCAAAGATGACTTGGAGACCGTTGACCTCCGTGTTTCTGCGGAAGCAGGCGGGCCTACCTGTGTGCATGGCCACAAGACCAGTTTCACCAGGCGGAAACAAGGTGCGCAGTGTCTCGTGAAGGCTGCACTGGGTGTTGAACCGAAATCTAGTCCCTGCGAATGCTCAGCCTCGGATTTCGAGTGCTCGCCTTATTTCAAGCTCTCCGAAAAGGGCGCGTGCGTGCCCGTGAAAGAGGAGATTTCCAAGTTGTGTCAGTCCACAAAAAAGAAGAGCGTGAAGATCCCTCACCAGAGGCACATCGCTGGACATGACTGTGTTTTCACCAAAGGCTCTGAGTCGGACTTTATCGCCGAGACAGAGTTCAACTGCAAGACGATCGAGGAGGAAAAGGGCAATCTCAGCGAAGATGCAATCTCAGTGAAGATCTCGACATTCGATGGCGTGTTCGACCAATACTCTTATGTTGAAAGCAATAATCACACCAGCAATATATTGGTCCACACCAACAAGAACAAGGTGCACGCTTCCAATGACGGCGGCGTCTCTTTTGTGGAGGTGCCCGTGGATGACGAGATTTTATTTTTCTTGGTCGGGACTGTGCCTGAAACGGCAATACTCGTGTCGCTCAACTTTTTGTACTTCTCCACAGACGGGGGAAACACCTTCACAAAAAAACAGGCACCTGGAATTCCCACAACTGCTGGTGTGCCTATAGTATTCCACCCCGAAGATGCCAACAAGTTCATTTATATTGCCTCAGGGCAGCTGGGATTCGAAAATATCCCATTTTACACAGAGGATGGTGGCACAACCTTCAACCGGATCCCTCTTAATGCCAATTCCTGCGATTATGTGGGCAAACTGGTCGGAGGCCCGCAAAACCTAGTCTACTGTGTTGCATCCAAGAATGGAAAATGGCAGTTGGTTTCATCAACAGATTACTTCCAGTCACTGCAAGTGCTTTTTGAAAGCGTTCTTGCGTTCGCAGTGAAGCCCGACTTCGTGCTTGTGGCAACCATTGCCAACGAGAAAACGTTACAACTCAAGGTTACCTCGGATGGATCTTCATTTGCAGACGCTGATTTTCCCAGTGATTTCGAAGTCGAGGCGCAGAGCACATACACTATTTTGGACTCCCACCCACATTCTGTCTTCTTGCATTTGACCACAGACAGGCTGGACGGCAGAGAAGTTGGCGCGCTCCTCAAATCAAACTCGAATGGAACCTCCTATGTCTTGTCCTTGGACAATGTCAATCGAGACCGAAAGGGATATGTTGATTACGACCGTATCGAGTCGTTAGAAGGCGTGCTAATTGCAAACACAGTTAGTAATCCTGGGAGCAAGGAAAAGAAGAGCATCAAGACTCAGATCTCATACAATGACGGGAGTCAGTGGTCGTTTTTAACGCCTCCCTCGATTGACTCTGAGGGCAAGAAGTACAGCTGTGTCGGGGGCTCGCTCGCCAAGTGTTCTCTCAACCTACACGGGTTCACAGAACGGCCCGATTACAGGGACACGTTTTCGTCTTCATCGGCGATTGGTTTCTTGATTGGTGTCGGAAACGTAGGCGAGGCGCTTGTGTCTTACGAGGAAGCATCCACCTTCATTTCCGCTGACGGGGGTATCACCTGGAAAGAAATTGCAAAGGGCGTCTTCATGTGGGAGTACGGAGATAGGGGCACAATTTTGTTATTAGTAAAGGCTACCGAGGCCACCGACGAAATTTTGTTTTCGACTGACGACGGAAATACGTGGCAAACCCACAAATTTGCGGAGAAGCCCGTGCTCGTTCGTGATTTGGCAACTGTGCCGACTGACACGGCTCGCAAATTTGTCATATTTGCTCAGSAAGMCCAGGGTTCCCTGTCCACAGTCGCCTACTCGCTCGATTTCACCAAATTCTACAAGAGACAATGCCAACTTGATTTAGATCACCCGTTGCAGGATGACTTTGAGTACTGGACACCCAGACMCCCAGAATCTGCTGACAACTGTTTGTTCGGCCACGAATCCAATTACTTGCGCCGCGCGCAAGGGCACTACGATTGTTTCATTGGCGCAGCCCCGCTCAGCCAAGGTATGAAGACAGTGAAAAATTGCACGTGCTCTAGAAGAGACTATGAGTGCGACTACAACTATTTCAGAGACCTAGACGGCACGTGCAAGCTCGTCAAGGGCCTCACACCTCAAGATAGGAAGCAGCAGATGTGCAGCAAGCCAGATACTTTCGAATATTTCGAGCCCACTGGTTACAGGAAGATTCCTTTGTCCACGTGTGTGGGCGGGAAGACTTTTGACTCATGGGATGCGCGTCCTTGTCCTGGTCACGAAAAGGAGTTCAACAAAAAGCATGGACGCAATTTCACATTTGGCAAACTCTTGGTCCTCATACTYCTTCCAGCCGCAGTATTCATTAGTGCTACGTGGTTTGTGTACGAAAGAGGCATTAAGCGCAACGGAGGATTCGCCAGGTTGGGACAGATTCGTTTGGATGAGGAGGATGATTTCCAGCCCATCGAGGAAAACAGCGTGGACGTTGCGGTGAATCGCGTGGTGCGTGGCGGTATTGTCGTGCTTGCAGGCATTGTAGCTGTTGTGAAAACAGCACGTCGCATCGACAAGAAGTTGCTCGAAAACGCTGCAAGAATAGCCTTTGGTCGTAGGCCGGGGCGCAGAGACTACGTGCGTGTGCCCGAYGACGAAGACGAATTGTTTGGAGATTTTGACGACAATTACGAAGATGGGCTAGGAGATACGGCAGACGTCAATTTCGAGGTTGATGAAGAGCCAGAACAATTTGATGATTTCACTGCGCATGAGCCTGCTGGAACAGATGCGCGTCTTTTCGATATTGACGATGAAGAAGAAGCCCAGCCTTCGGAYGGYGAGRCCGAGCCCGACCMMAAGAAATGAGGTCAACAATTGCATAGGTAGATACACATTGACTTTTAWAAATGAAATATGTGGTCSATATTGTAGGATGTCCATCACTCATTCGTATGAGAAACTTAGGGGAAATGTCTTTGGCAGAGCAAAAATAATTGACACAGACAGGAATCGAACCTGCAACCCTTTGATTTGGAATCAAAAGCTCTACCATTGAGCCACTGCATCATCTTATGTCTTCTTGTGGAMGCTAGAAACCATATATMAAGCTGCGTTACTTSTCTTTTGCTCTAGAGCTTTATTCTTGGCGCTTTGCTGCGTTTAGTGTAGCGCACAAGGTGCTCACTCATATCACACCCAYGTYCACGGCTCGCTACCCTGKTRTAATRAAAACGGGGGGATACGGATGAGAAACTCGGGGCCGGGACGACCACAGGTTCACTCTACTCTCCCACAAAAAACATTTTGGGGTTTTTTCTGTAGTTGACGATTTTCTCCTTTATGAAGAAAGATAACTAAAAAAAACCTGAATAATTCAAAAAATTTGTCACAAAGTAACATGAGTGTGTGTCACTCACCCAAATGATTGCAATAGCTATACAACTTATGGAGAAAACAACACCCAGAAAAAAAGACCTGATGGATCGCAAGTTCACCCCAGGCATCGAATCTAATTAAATCTTTCTTCGATGGCAATAATYAGCTCAGTAAGTGAGKTRTTCATAAAGTATCGTTTTTGAAAAGTCTTCTTCCCTGCGCAGCTATCAACGTTCAAAGATGGCAATTTTCGTATGGCCTGTCATACTTTAGCGAGAGCGTCCTATAATGTGATATATCTTTAATAATAATAAAAATACCACCTTTGCTTATACCGTTCGAACGGCTTTTTTCGGTAAGTAAATGCTAGCTTAAAAGGCTTTTCGWGGAATTRAGTGTTTTCAYWTTTCTCTTATACCCAAGATTTTGATCTAGATTCATATGACGGGCAGATYATKGGTGTTTCGCACAATGCGCTTCGCTCAAGTTTGCTCTTAACATTACAATYATCKTTTCCATCATCCACCTTGAAATTCACTCAAAACTGTGCTCTGTATGTGCCAAGATTATTTGATTGCCATACCCAGGRCCTCCATTAGTGAGCTAAAAAGTGCACATTTCATCGAAGTTTCTATGTTGTCGGTGAGATAGTCCAGATTTAGACATCGGCCTCTACGCGAGCTTGTTCCAGCTCGAATAGGGTGTCGTAGATTGCYCCTGCAGTTCAATATAAGTGAAAGAACCATTGGTTCTTATTTGTATTCGTTATTCATTATATATACCGTGTGAAACAGCACTCAATAGTTCCTTTGTGCATCCATCTCGTGAATCAACTCCTCTGGATTGACAATATCCATCATCTCGTCCTCGTGTATTCTTTGATCAACTCTCTCCTTCTTYTTTGAGCCTTTCAACAAAAAGAACACAGGTATCACATACAATAAACCTAGTAGCGCGGTTGACCCAAGGGCGCAGGCCAACGAAACGCCAACAACTTGTCCCACGCTCAACTTGTGCGTTTTGGTCTTCAAGTCGCTAGACGACTGGGACTTGTAAAGCTCTTCTAGGAGCAAGGAGTTGATCTGGCCAAGAGTAGAGTCCTTCAGGGAGAAAACATAAGGAATCCAGTTAGTACCGTCAAACAAAGCAGCGCTGACCGACCCGTAATCTGTTAAGTTGAACTTACCGGACAAAAGTAAGGCTTTGTTACTGTCGAAGTATGTCGCATCACCATTGTTGGAGTTTTGTTGACTTAACTGCACAAGGGCCAAGTCCGACAATTCTGTTTGATCCGAGTGTTGTATGCCCTCRTCTATTCTTGACCACCCACTTCCATTGTAGCCTATTACAAATCCGGACCCGATAGCAGCCATCCTTGCTTCTAACGCACTATTAGCGTTGTCGTTTAAGAGGAACTTCGAAATTGGTTCTGYCACCCCCGTGTCGTTCATTCCATCTCCGACAGCAGAGAATATGTTGTTAGAAAAGTCGTAGACTAGAAAATTGGAACTCGTACTGTTGAAAGTCAAGTTGCCACTGACCAAAATTGAATCAGACGCAACAAACTTTGCATCTGTAACACTTCCACCAACCAGCATAGACTGAGCTCCTGAATATGGACTAATCCACCGAGTATTCTCAATGTCGTAGAGGCACACTGATTCGCAACCGAGAGAACCAGCTAAGTCRAAGTTTCCGCCCACGAATAACTGTGAGCTTTGGTCGTAAAGTGCCAAAGCATTCACTTCAAGAGCAGAGCCATCAGTCGTCGAAAGGTCAGGTGGCTGAACGCTCGAAAAAGACTCATTCTTCAAGTTGTAAACTAATAGCCCAGTGACGTTTGCATCTCGAACTTGCACGGACCCGTTTGTTCCAATAAACAAAAACTCCTGATCAGTGTTGATGTATAGGGAGGTGACAGCAGTGTCCTCAGACCATTGGGCTGCTTCCTGTAAGGGCACACCAGTGTTGTTCACAAGAAAAGTAACATGCTCAGTTGTGTTCTCGGCACCGAAAGTACCTCCAATGACACCAAACGTACTGTTTAGAAAGTAAGAGGTCAACACCGACCCGTTTATCAATTCAAGGTCTAGGCTCGAGAATCCATCATTGTTGCGGAAAAATCCTTGGTTCACGCCGTAGTAATCCATAACACCAAAAGACAACCCACCGATTACTTGTTGGCTGTTCTCTAAAGTCACCGCCGAGTTGATGTCTAGCTTGTCTTTGCTCTTAGACCACTCTTTCTTTGTGTTATCCCATGTAAGGTATGTTCCATCTGTGGAAGAGAACACGTAAAACTCGATGTCATTGAGCACGAGAGATGTAAACTCGGAGAAATCGCTGTCAACATAGGCGTTCCCAAAAGAAAACCATTGGTYGTTAGAATAWAACGCAAAGTTGTTGGCAGTGGTAGTTGTGCTATTCTCATTGGTCAAATTTTGGAGACCGCTGCTTTCCGTCATTGAGAAACGGCCCAARACCACGACACCGTCATTGATATTTTCGATGGTGCTGACTGAATCGTTGAAGTTCGCTCCAAAAATTGTCTGATCATCTCTCTTAGCAAATCGCTTAGTAATAGACGAAATCTCTGTGTCGTTCGCTGTTGAGTTGTATCGGTCTACTGCAAGTGAAATGAGATTGCTGTTCAGTAGGGAAACATTCAGAGAGGTCAAATTGCCGTTCAAAAAAATCAGCCTGCTATTTGACGAGTACACAATGTTCGATATCGACAGCGTTTCAGAAAGATTTCCACTCAAGACGTTGATGGTCGAGTTTCCAACAAAAGTGTTTGTGTCTTTTATAACTTCWTGATYGTTTGCATTTTCGTAGACCAAATTTTCTGAAAACAGCGAAAAGTTTGCCAAGGAGTACTCAAAAAGTCCGTTCAAGGACATTGTAGTGATCATGTGAGAAGTGGAGTTTGTAGTTGAGTTTGTGGAGTTTGTAATAACGGTTTCATCCAACGCCACAATATTGGCGACTATTTTATCCACGACAACCCAAGGATCAGATGCAGAGGTGTCAATCTGTTCAACAAACTCGATTTGCACTTTGTTTCGCCCGTTATTGGTCGATGAACCATTCAAGTGACCATAGAAAAGGTAGTCAAACTTGTTCTCAAGATTGTTTTGGTATATGAGATTAGAGGACAAAAGGTCATCGTTGACATCTGTGAGTGTCACATTAATGATGGACCTTTGTGCGCAAGAGTTGTCAGTTGAGCATCCAGGCGTGTAGAAAAGAATGGAGTAATTTCCTGCGTAGGAAATGTTCGGATACAACGTGATGGAGGAAGAATCATCGACAACAGACACTAGATAGTCGTTATTTGTAACAGCGTCAGTCAAGGCCAGCACAGGCTGCCAGTCGCCGCTGTTTATGACTGCGGAGTTTGAGTTTTGCGCAGACTCGCTTCCGCAGTTTGGCTCGTTGAGAGTTTCGTTGCCATATACAGTAATCGCGTCCAGGTACAACTCAAGACCTGCGAACTCGCCGCGCGAGCCGTACCAAGAAACGGTAGTCAATCCAATGGCGTCGATCATGATGTCGTTTACGAACGCAAACTCCTGGTAATTGCGCCCATAGCCGACGTTTCTGGTCTTGGTCTCAGAGTCAAGGTACAAAGAGAAGGAGCCATTTTCATCCAAATAGACAGAATCGTCATCGGAATAAAGATCGGCTTCTTCAATGTTCTGGTCCACACTATCCTTGAGCGTGTTCCCGAGCTGAAGTGGACAGAACGCGTCGCAGAAAGCAAACTCGTTTGTGTTCGGGTTGACGTAGGTCAAGTTCATGATGCCGTTGTTTGGATACGAGTAGATCCGGAAATCTCTGATGCCATCCAGGCTGTTGGCAGGCACGTAGAGGCGGACTTTGGTTGGCTTTAGCCCATGCATTTCGAGTGGAAGCAGCACCCGCAACTCGCCTCCGCTRTTGTTTTCAAGGGCCCAAGACGTACTTTGCGTGGGGCATATCAATGCGGTATCGTCATTCAGCAGTATTCCGTTGACGCTAGAGAAGGTAGCGTGTTTCAAAGAAATGACCTGCTCGGCCTGTATTAGCGAGGTATTGGTGGAGTTAGTGGAGTTCTGCATGGGGATCGAGATATTGTGCATGAGAAGCTCGGGAAGGCCCAAGGAGTTAAACGAGCCGCCAAAAATGATCAGCGCGTCGTCGCCTTCTAGCGGATACTTTGCTATAGCGTTGACCGAAGAGTTTTCGCCAAAACCGCGGAACGGCATGGACAGAACGGTCTGCTCTGATATGCTGTACACGGCAGCACCGTAGGTTCCATTGAACTCAAAGTCGCCCCCAAGGTATATGAGGTCCCCATCGACAAAGGTGGTAAGCACACGTCCAGTGACAGTATCGGCGCGTTTGCGCAGCAGCGATGTCAAGATCGGCGTGAGCTCCTGCAGCGTCACGTTGTAGATCACCGGCGGCGTGACGTCGTTGCCGTCAATTGCAGAGAACGTGCCTTCCACAAGCACGGAGTCGGCGGCTAGTGGCAGGAGCCGCGTGACGGTGCCGCCTTCTAGCAGAAGTACTTTGGCCGTCTCACCCGACGTTTGGTTGCGCAAATAGACAGCCAGTGTGTTTAGCAGCGCCGGCGCGAGAAACGCCGAGGCGTTGGGTGTGTTGTAAAAAGAGAGCCCGTCGAAATCGCCCAACAACACGATTTGCCCGCCCGTGGCGTCGAAGTTAATGCCCGGGTGTGACACGGCGGCTAGCGCCAGAGCAAAAATTGTAAATAGGGGCAATGTCAGCGGGTACATCCATAGTAGGTGTTTTAGTAGTGAGCCACGCATGCTTTTTTTAAACGTGGTTAGCGAAGGAGAGAGGAAAAGAGCGGAAATCGGGCTAAGCCTTAGAACGGCGAAGTGGGTGCAATTGCTAGGGTCGGGGGAAAAGCAAGGGGCGCCACTGGTGTGGGCGTTTAAGCGAATGTGGGTGGTTATTGGTGGAGATAAAAGAAAAGAAAGGAGAAAAAAAAAGTCTTGTGTGTAGCTGAAAGCAGAACGATCTCTGTTTACCGCGGGCTGGCAGTGCACACAGTGGCACGCGCAGGACGTTGCGTGGGCCTGAAGATTCCAGTGCAGTGTCGCATACTCTCTGGCTGCCCCATCTGTAGAGGGCAACCAAAAGCTGTTATGGGTTGGCTTTTTGTGTGTTTTATTTATTGGAAATATTAACAGAAATTGGATGTTATGGAAAACACAATTTTGAGCTAGAAAAAATTAATAGGATTGTGAAATCATAAGGGCTATTTGTCAGCGCGTATGCAGGAGTTTCACATGGCATATCGAGGCCGAAAGAGACGGAGATCTCAGGACGGCATGTTCTTGGGCCCAGAGCCTGGTTGCGCGCTGCCCTACGGGGCCTACACAATGCCATATAAATAGAATCAGGCACACAATGGCTATTATTAGCCGGTGTAATTTTTTTGTTTTTTTCTTTTTTTTTTTTCTCGTTTTCCTGGGATATTCCAATTATCTTCTTGGTATGGTTTAATTACACGGCGGGTCCATATTGTTTATTGCTTTACTATATGCAGCTTTGAGGCGCCGTTATTGGCCTGGAAAAACATGTGAAGAGCCAAGGGACCATTGTTCAGAGGCACGGCTGAGTCCGGCGAGATTGTAAATACTGGCACTGCATCTAATCGACAGGGCAGGTGAGACGACAATTTGTAACAGTATGCCTGACTCAACGGTTACTGCCAGTTCTGGTGGCTTTTCGACAGAAACATCTGTGAAAGCAGCTCAGCTTAAAACTTTTTCGATTACTTGCTTTGTAATTTATTTCTTGTTTCTGAAATGATTTCTGAAACTTTTTATGTAAGTATGTTAAGATTTCATCGCGAAGTGTTTTTTGAATGAAAAAGTGCGAGTCAGCTTCAAGAAAAAGGGCCGATAAATTTACTCTAATTCACCATTTAATCATAATTTTTGCAATTGCATGTTCTTCTTCTTATATTGGTGTTTTTTTTCTGTCTTTTCGATCTCTCTTTTCTAGTAAATCAATTCTATAAAAGAAGTTGCAGCGGCGGGTAGGGGAAGGGGCGATGACAACCCTTTTACATTAAGCTCGCTGCCAAGCCCAGATTTCAACTACAGTGCATGGTATTTTCTATTCATATATGGTTTTGTGGAGATCCAAGTAACCAATTCTGGGTCCAAGTCCTAAATCAAATGTATGAAGCATAAAAAAAATAGAAAAAAAGTTGAAAAAACCAAAAAAAGAAAAATGAAACATTGACAACAATGAACTCGGGATTGGATGGACTTAGAGGCAAACGCGACACCTCAGGAAGGGCCTGAATGGCCGTCGTCTGGTAATCACGATGATATCGTGATTCAATTTTTTTTTTTTTCAGCTTTTGCATGTGTTTGGGATTTCAAGACAATTATGCCAAAATCTAGCTGGGATCCTATAATTTTTGTCCAGACTCTCTCCATTGTATCTTGCCACTTACGAGATGGCTGCTAGGTAGGACATACATTGCGGGTATGATGGTGGTAAAGTCAGTGATAGATGTATGGGCTAATTTCAAAACGACTTATCCAAGCAATAGGGCCCAAAATTTAAAGATTTCAGAATCCCAAAGTCTTTTCTTTTATCAAAATCTCTAGTCCCCCACAGCCCATTCCAACAAACTTTATTGCATTTGTCAATAGTCTCGTGAGCGGTGCAGTACATGCAGCACTATATACTCACGTGTGACTTTGGCCAGGACTGAAACACTATTTGTAATCCCTTTCTGTAGAATTTAACAATCTGAATCAAAATCTCACATCTTATTTACCACGAATATCTATTCATATAATTCTGTAAATGCCTTTTTCGGGGAAATCTCCCCCCACCCTTTTTCGTGGCTCTATCTGAACGAGACCCGGCCGGCCGCGCACTCTGTTATCAACCATCAAACCGGTTTCGAATCAATATACCCCACAAATAGAAAGCCACGCATGACGGCCGAGTTTTCTACGGTGCGGCAGCTTTTGCTCCAGCACGCATACCTGCCGCTTGTGAGCGTGCAGCTGAGCCGGGCCGCGGATGTGCATTTCCAGCACTCCTGTGGCAATAACCAGCTAACAGCTCTTTCCGTGCTCAAGCCATACGGCAATAATGTCACACATGGTATGGCCGGGCAACAGTTTCGGGTCACGGGGACGCTGCTCATCACGCGTGGCTACGCGTCATTCCCCGTGCGTTTTGAGCCGCCGTTGCTGGAGTTATTGATGATTCAAAACCTGGCCGAGGATAAGCTAGCGCCGCTTTTCAGTATCTCGTCATTGGAGCACCTCATGCGACGGTCTTCTGAGCAGCCGGGCTACTCAAAAGACTTGTATGCGCATTTTTTCCGCAAGATCGTCACGTCGAACCGCGTGGTGCCGTTCGATACACTAAATCACCCGGTGGCACAATTGTTTGTGGTGGATCTAGCCGCTGATGACGTTGCGGCCGTGCGCCGTATGATTGTGGATTTCCGCAACTCGGCGTTTCCCAAATACGTGCAAAACCTGGACATTTTCGTGCACGCGTTCGTGATTTGCGACGCTCACGTGAACGAATCGGACCTTCAAACGTACCAGGCTCAGCTCCGCAACGAGCTAGCCCTCACATCGACAATCGTGAGGATTGTGTTGGGTCAAGACGAATCTAGAGTGTTGATGCCCGAACTCGAAAACGCCACGGTGGAGCAGGAAATGCAGCACCTCTCCCTCCAGACCGCACATACTGGGCCGGAAAACGGGCTATCCGTGCCGAAACTGCTCGATCTTACACTTCGCACTGCTGTGTTTGAGTTTATCCTGCGCAGCTTGGTCCCGCACATGGAACGGCGGCTCCGGACGTGGGATGATGCGGTGTTGGCGCCGAAAAAGTCGCTCACGGGTCGTTTTTTCTCTGTTTCGAGAAAGCTATTCAACAGCTCAGACTCGGCGCCACAGGCTACAACCTCGGGCGCGTACAGCCACAATGCGGGCTTCTACCATCGGTCTGCACCGGAACAGACGCTTCGAAAATTGGCCGATTGGGCATTGATGCTAAAGGACTTCAAGTACGCATACTCAACCTATGACCTCATCAAAAAAGACTACGCGAACGACAAGGCCTGGGCATACGTGGCCGCGGCGCAGGAAATGTGCATCGTGTCGTTGTTGCTCGCACAAACCCAGCCCTTGCTGGCAGACACGCCGCCACAGAAACCGGACAAAAACACTCTTCGAAAGATCCGCCACGACATTATAGAGCCTTATGTGGATAATTTGGCGTACACGTACCGGCTGCGGCTCAATGCCAAGACATATGCCGTGCGCAGTCACGTGGTGATTGCTGAGTTACTCTCAAACATGAGTGCATTGTTCAACATTCCCTGGTGGTGGAGTGATCTTGTGGAGACATACTTCATGAGCGCCGAGCATGAGCTTGCGACGCACTTAGCCGCGGCAGGTAAGGCGCTGCAGGCGACGCGAGCGGTGTTATACGAGCGGCTTGCTTTTGTCAAGAAAAACAGCTTTTTTGTGCCTGCGGACCGCAAAGACATTATCGACGATATATACAACCGCGGCGTTGTGCCGGAAAAGGGAGCCCCCGCCGAGGAAGGCTACTATGTGAACGAGGCAAAACTACACCCGTGTAACGATAATGCCGTGAAGGGGCTAACGCGGGTACGTAAAAGCAGTTTCTGGTGTCTCATGGCGATGCGCGAGTGGATGCTGCTCGAAAATAAGGCCCAGATCCGGCTACTTCTTGGATCTCTAGGCACCTTGTATCAGACCACGTCTGGAAATGACTGGCTCGCGCGTGAAGATTTGGCTTTGGCAAAAATTAAGAGTTATGTTGGGTGAGGACCTGGCCACCATTTCTATGCACTGGGTATTCATCAGGATATGCCCCTTGCCTTCATCAAGGAGAGATTCTTACCGCTCTTGGCCACTAAGGACAGGAAGTGAAATGTTTTGATGAATCATTGATATTTCGCCTAGCATTTGTTCTCAAGAACTTCAAGCTCAGATTATTTATCTGAGGGTCATGGACACTTTCTAATCATAAGAGCTGTACGGTAAAAAGGCTCCATGAAAAGTGGCGCATTGCCGGTTCAGGGCCCAGTCTTTCGTTTTGCAAAAATGCAGGACAGGATCCATTCCTTCGAGCAAATCAAATCGCTCGATTAAGTCATCAAGCAAATATGCCCGAGAAACTTACCTTACGATGTACAGCGCGTCAAACTCGGAAAGATATTGTGCCAGCGTATCATATTCCGGAAAGTGCATACAAGTCGTTTCATTAGAGGCCTCTTAAGAAAGGATGTTCTTTGAGAAGGTCTTGAGCGCCTTCTTTAGAGCCGTCACCGGCTTGAAAGTCACGGGTCCGAGGTTCAGAGCAATAAACTGCACCATAAACGTCACTGCCTATCTGAGAGACCATTGATAAGACAGGTTTCGAGGGTTCATAGAGATCACCATAACTATGCGTTTTCTAAACGAATCAAGAATACGAAGCTGTAAAGCTTCACCATGGACTCTTGCATTTGTATAAATGAAGCAACCTGCCGGTGTGGCAGCGGCTTTGCGCTCGTTTCAGTTGCGCATGCCGTTTTCTAGTAAAGATGTTTTGAGAAAAACCACAATGACCGTTGTGGGTATTTTAGAAAAGTAGGTCACGGATAACATTACATCATAGAAGAAATTTGCATTTTGTCTGACGCTACCCAGTATCAAGCAGAATACATGGCATGTCTTGCACGTGACTGATTGGACTCCAGCTAGTTTTGCGTCACGTTCACGATGCAAAGCCCATGAATCACATAAGAAAACAGCTTTGAAATGAAATACTAGCATTTCACACTGCGCCCATTACGCATAACATCAGCCAGCCTTTCTTCTCAAAATTGATGCTTTTACACTGAAAATGCGCTCGTAAGCTGTAGAGTGCCCGAAAGTCCAAAATAATGTCTCAATAGAAAAAGCAAAGTGTAGAGAACTGAAACCAGCGCAAGCTACACTGTGGATTGAAAAAGATTCTAGTGGTTAAATCTGGATAATGAACATTCTTTATCCCATCGAGACTTGCACAAGAAGAGCCTGAAGCACCACTCATGCTCAAATGTCTTCTCCGGAAACGATTCCTGAAGGTTTTTGAAAAAGACTTATTTAGTGTAGAAGCTTCATTTTGTGTTTAGTTTAAAAGGATCGGTTTGAATTGTTATTGACTGTGTTGCTTTGTTCTTGTTTAGCATGATCCATAAGTCAAAGTAGAGCCTCTTTCATATGCGAAGACTAAAGTGTATATCATTTTTATTGCAATACTTGAGGCTTTGCCTTGCAAAATGATCTCCCAGAGGATCAAGTATAATAGAAAGTATAAAAGCATAAAAAACCAAATTTAGAAAAAAAGACAATGCTAAACTCGTAGAAGCCTGTGCCCATGCTTTCGACCTGCACAGTGTATATCCGGTTCCTCAGGCTCATAACGAGCACCGATAAAGAGATATACACGAATCAATATTTTTAAAGTATTGATTCGATTATGTGACTTCTTTGAGCTTAGCTAAGAACCATGACTTAATCCTCCAAGAGTCAGAACCGATGGTATAGTAAAATTTCAATTCACCGCTCTCTCCCCGAACCATAGAAATTCTATCACGTGACACGTTGTTCTTCTCCACGCGTTGGCTTTTAATGAGTATTCCGATAAATGGAAAAGACAAACCTGAGACCCAGGCATTATACTAAAAGACGCCATGATTCGCAATTTTGCCGCTCGTAGACTCTACTCGACGGTCTATTCCACGGTTAAAGTACAAAAAGGCACATCTGTGCGTGACCTATTCTACACCCCCGTCTTCAAGTCGTTATTCCTAACATTAGTCTTGGGTTCGGCCGTAGTCGAAGCCACGAAAAACAGAAAAGAGCTCGATGCATTACGTGCTGCATATGAGGCCAAATTCGGTGTGCTTGAGAATGCCATCGAGCGGATCCGCCGCCGCGAGCCCGTGGATATGGCAGCCGAACTCAGACTTGCCAATTCATTGACGAGAAATAAGTACAATAATGTGACTGACGTGCATTTGGATGACCAGTTCGAGGCGTTTTTGAAACTGGCCGAGAATGACGACATGATTCCCGTGGAGCCGCTGCAAGACCATGTACGGGATGCCGGGGAGACGGTACTTGGCCAGCAGCCGTCGGTGAAAAGCGCCGATTTTCTATGATTTTTTGGGTGAATTCTTCCAGCGACTGTTTAATGAAAGAAATTGCTGTTTTTTTTTTTTTGGGCGTGTCAAGCCTACTTCCGAAGTTGATTACTCTGGAAGTTTCCTGCATTCGAAGCCAATATGGTTATCATTGTTTCTTTTCTCCCGTGCCATGATTCATAACATGTATAGGGACGCATTTTTTCTTGATTTCTGTTGCATATTTGCTCTACCCTGAAAACAGAATTTTGTGAGCTTTAAAGGTTCTCCCATTCGGGACTGTGGCTCCGTGCATGAGAGACTTGTCCGAGTTTTGTTTGACACATTACGAGGAAGAAAGGGGGCTGAATTGTTGAACTTAGTTACCCCAACCCTGCTTAAAATTCAAGTTAGTACAGGTAAGTTGTGGAAATTTGCGAGAGAACTCTAGCCATTACAGGGCGCATGACAAACGCCTGAGTATCCTTAATTTGTAAATAGATTCATAACGGTACATACCACTCAGACAAATGCAACCTTTTTGTAAGATTTGCGGTGGGAGTCACCCGACTCCACGATTTTTCCCTCTTCGGCCAAACGGCGTAAGCTTTCCAAAAGTTCCAGGTTCTCAACGCGCATGTTCAGATTCTCGTTCACCATCTTTGCCAACTCCGTGAAGCGCATGCCAGAGCCGTTTGCGAGAATTGCAAGTACTTCGGTATCCAAGGACTCACGCATTCTGCGCTGCATTGACGTTGTACCCGTCTGGACAATGTCCATATCAATCCGGCCTGTTCTTGGGTCTGTGGCATAATCTTTGATCGCGGACTTGATCAAGCGCACAGCTTCTTTCACGTCAATAAGCTCGACACGTTCACTCAAACGCATTTTTGCATGAGCTTCGGACAAACGGATCATCGACTCGAGCTGTCTTGTAGTAGCGGTGATATGCTTCTCTGAGGAGCGGGTATCGTCGCCAAGGTTGCGCATTTCAACATACGCGCGCACCAACTCGTTCTTACTTTCAGGCGTGATCACGGGATTCACATTTTCTTTGGCGTACTGGATGTACGTGCTTAAGTCGTTGACGGGCAAAAGCGCATGCGAAGACACAGACTGAGGCACATCCTCCAAGTACATGTCGGTGATGTGGGCGGCCAACTGGCGGTCCATAGATTCGTCAACGCGGTCAAGGATCAAGTACACAAGGTCGAAACGGGACAACAAGGGTGGAGGCAAGTCGATGTTCGAGGTCACGGGCAAATTGGGGTCATAGCGCGAGTTGATTGGGTTTGCTGACGCCAAAATAGACGTACGTGCATTAAGCGTGGTGATGATGCCTGCTTTTGCAATGGAGATTGTCTGCTGTTCCATCACTTCGTGTAAGACCGAACGAGTGGTGTCGCTCATCTTGTCGAATTCATCGATGCAGCACACACCACCGTCCGAGAGCACCAAAGCACCGGACTCCAACACGAGCTGTTTTGTGTCCACGTCACGGGTGATGTACGCAGTGAGACCAACCGCCGAGGAACCTTTACCCGAGGTGTAGATACCACGTGGCGCAATCTTGTGCACATACTGCAAGATCTGAGACTTGGAGGTCGACGGATCACCACAAAGTAAAATGTTGACATCACCACGGTAACGCCCACCTTTGCGGAACTGCTTATTGGTGCCACCAAAGAGCTGTAGCAAGATTCCTTTCTTCACATCATCCATCTCGTAGATCGACGGCGCCAACGAGCGTGCCAACAACTCATACAAATCGTCACGCAGGGCAATTTCCTTAACGCGTGCAACATCTTCTGCGCTGAGCTTGCGCATCTGCTCAACCTCCTGCGTCTCGGCGGCTTGCTGCTCAATAGTCAGCGCATCTGCGGCAAGACGCTTCGCATCGATTTTCTTAACGTGCACCACGTCCAAGTACGTCTTGTACAAGTTYTTGAGRGCCCTTTGGCGGGCGTTCACGCGCACGGGCAACGAGCGGAAGATACCACAGACCTCCACACGATCACCCGCACGACACGTGTCGACCAACTCATCATAGACACACAAGTTGATAGAATGGGGCGTCTGTCCGTCCGGCACCAAGTCCGGGGTCTCCTGCAACTTGATCACCTGCTTGTCGGCAAACGACAGCCGGTTGTGCACGATCGCCATGGTATTGGTCTGCGCACACACGGAACGAGGGCACTTTGTTGGCTCGGAAATGATGCCCCTATCGATCTCAACGGCTACCGTGTGGTCGCACGCGCTGCACTTGAAGAACGCCACCTTCATGTCCGGTACGATCGCGCTCGCGCGYAACACGAGCCCCTTCACGCTGACCAACTTGTCGATGTCATTTGGGTTTAATTCGCGCATACCGCGGCGCACCGCGTTGATGTTGTAGGGCCGGATAGTGTAGATGTTGGTTTCGATGTCGTCGATCTGCATTGCCGCAGGGTCTGAAAAGAGCAGCACGAGGCARTCYTTGACCGTCTGGTCCATAATCGGAATCACCTCTTGTGGGTAGTTGATGAGCTGGTAGTACAACTTCTTCGTGGCGGCAAATGCAAGCAAGTTGCCCGCGTCCAAGTTCAAGTTGGTGGTGCCTAGGTCACGCATCGCCGTCAACTGCCCCACGTAGTACAACTGCAGGTCCTCGGGCTCCACGGGCCGGTTGTCGAGCACCTTCCGGTACTTCATCTTGAACAGCATCAAAAAGTCGCGGAACGCATTGCTGCAGTCCTGAATCAGCACGTTCGTACCCCAGATAACCCGCACAGGCTCGCCCAGGTCGTAGATATCCAGCAGCGGCTGCGAGCTGTCCAGCAGCGGRCCCCCYGGCGCGCCCAATGAGGACGACGGGTGCCTGGAGTCAAACATACGCCGTCTTCTAGGCGATGACAGCACGTCCGCATTCAAGTCGGACCGCACGTGTCTTCTCTGGATCCGGTCCACGTCCGAATGGGTGCCGTCGGAGCGCAAATTACCGCCGGAACGCAAGTCCAGCGTGGCGTGACGGCTCAGCGACGTATAGTTCAAGGGCGACGAGACCTCGCGACGCTGCAGCGCCGGGCGGTTGTCTGAGCCCGGATTTGACGAGCTCAGCATGAAAAGAAGCGGCGACAGAGGCACGGCCGTCTGCAGTTGCAGCTGAGATTGCGAGTTCAGCAGCGCCGCCGGTTCAGTGGCCTGTGCCAGGCTTCTTATTGGTGACAGCGACATTTTAGGGGTGATTCTGACGATGGCAGAAGGTTTTCGGCGGCTAAAATGCGGGTAACGCTCTGATTAGAAGCAATTCTGTTAAAAACAGGAAWATTTGGCAGGAAAATTTGGGGGATAGTTTCCTTGAATTCGGTTTTYGTGGAARATATCTCTTTCAGSTTGRAATTCAATGAATTTGGGCCAATTTTATGGGGTAGTAAGAAAGAAGAAACGGATGATGGATATGCCCTGGGCGTTTTTTTCGTCGCGGACGCGCGTAATCACAATTCCCGATTCGGCGAAATTGTTTTTTTAAGTGCAGGACGTAGTCATCATGTGCAGGAAACACACGGCTTAGATTTATGATACCGCCAGAAAATATTTATAAGCTTGGGGTTCCTCTTAAAATATTTCTGACACGTTCTCACGAGGCTTACGTTTTAATATTTATCCAGTGTTTGCTTCTCCCATAGTCTCACAATATATGTCAAATTTATGGACTTTGAGTGTCGGATCAGTAATGCTTCAACGCCATGTTGAATGAATCTACTCACACACCGACCAACACCCAATTGATGGCAGTTCACTTWAACGCMAKAAACATCCTAAGTAAACATAAGATGGCCCGTTAAAGAAAAACGCGCCGTCAAATCCAAAACTTTGTGTACAATAATTAGACGTGATCTTTTAGGACTCTCACGCGTCCAACTGCATACAAGCAATCAACATGGGCCTTGTCGTTTATCTCCACACGCACATTGCTCATGACGCCAGCAATCAGATAACTGCATCCAAATGAGCGACGATCATTCGCAGGATACAAGAGGGCGAACTCAAACATCGCCATCGCGAAGAATAGGAAATTCCGACAATTTGGGCGCAATTCCGGTTCCAAAACTCGTTCCTTCGCCCATTTTCATTCATGCATCTCCAGGACGGAATCGGAGAAGCTCAATAAGCACCATAAATGGCCAAAAACGCTCGCTTTCACCGGCTAGATTAACCACAGTTCCTTCTGTGCGCCAGTCCGGCTCGCCAGAGCGAAGATTGCAGATTCAGGAGTTAGAATCGCGGCTCTTGAAGCTGGCTCTGAGCGCACTGCTGAGCCCTAAATTGGAGCCATCGGGATATCTGTTCAAAGACGTCAAAGAAAGATCAATTTCATCTGAATTGAAGCATAAACCACTTGACAAGAGCCCTAAAAGGGCCAGATTTGCAGATCCGCCAGAAACAACCGAAAATAACACGGAAATCACGACMCCACCATCAAATCTTGCAGATACGCTAGAACGGGTCTCAAATACACTCACCGCAACGGCTGTGTCGCTACGWGACGTCAAGGAAACGCAACGGGAGATTTTGGCCGAGCTTGGGCGGCTAAAGGAAGAAKTTGCGAAACTTCGAAAGAGCGAAAAGAGCCAAAACGGCGAGCCTTAAAGTGCCTGCGCATATATAACCATTGAACAGCCTAAAAGTCAATACTTTGTTTGGTCTGCGCCGGCTCTTCGGCATCTTCAACAGGTATGCCCCACTCCTCGATTTCAAACTTCTTGCGTCCATTTTTGAACGCATACTCCCCATTGGTCACCATCATCATGCCCCGCTCAGAAAGCAAGGGCACTTTTATGATATTGACYAAGCCTTGCTGGATTTTGGCCGGCTCATTTTTGTATGCGCGCTCGATCAACGCCGCCATGTCGGGGTTGAATGGCTGCAAATGCACCACGCCGTCCACGAGCGTCTCGATCATGTGCGTGACTAGCGTATTTCTTGGGTACAAGTCTAGCGCCAATGACATCATGAGTATTGCTGAAGGCACGCGCGCGAGAACGCCCCTGAGGCTATGCACAAAAGGAATGACGAAATTAGGCGCCAGGCACGCTGGGGGGTACATGGAAGGATTAAGAAATCCAGGCACGGCTATACGGACTGTTTTACCTTGTTTGGCATGCAATTCTGCGATTTTAGCCACCTGGTTGACAATGGCAGCATATGAGGTGCTGACGGGGACAAATGTCATATCCTGTGCACTTGCTCCAGGCAAGAGTCTCTGCGTGATGTCAAACTGAGTCACGTAATGCTCGTCAACTGCCTCTGTGTTGGGCTCAGATTCGTCAGAATGACCTTTTTTCGCGCCATTGAGACCGTATCGCCATGCAATCTTCAAATCCTTTTCAGCCATGTTTGCCACGCTTACCTGCGACGAGTCACGTGCTATTTTCGCCTTTTTCTGTTCCTTTGACGATCCTTTGTACTCACCGGGCAAATCTTTTGCCCACGCTGCAGGCGGGCCAATCACGATCACGTGACTGCGGAATGCATTCTTTTCTACTCGGTTGTGCATCACGCCCTGGGCGGCAAAGTTCCGGAGCAACACAGACGCAAAATCGGTGGTGCCAGATTCCTCAATCATTAGTGAGTTTGATAACGGAAGTCCTTGGTGCACCAAGATCTTGTCTAGATCCGCACATCCGGTCGAGACCGTAGGTTGTGATGAAACAGATGACGGCCGCACGCCAATTGAAGGCAAAGGCAGGCTTGCCAGATCACTGCTCCTTTGCTGCAAACTATTTTTACCAATAGTAGCTGGCATTCTGCCACTAAGTCCTGTGCTGGGTACAGGAGCCCTTCCAGCTCCACGATCTAGCGGGACTCTGGCAATCGGAGGCACTGGTGTGACGCCGGGGACCCCTCGTGGGCCAGCTAGCGGCTCATTTCTCTTCCTGAACGACATTAAAGTGGGGATTTGCGTAGCAGTGCAGTTTAAAAGTACGCATCTTGAGGTTGAGATGCTCAAATGGCGTGGTGCACGGGTCCAAACACATCAGCCGTGCCGGCCTGCTGCTTTCACCAAAACCATATGGATCCGAGTGACTCTAATGAAGATTATTAATGATTTCTCATTTGTGACCTTGTTATTTGCTAGAGCCAAGAATAAAAATAAAAACAGAAAATAAATGTGTATGTGCTTGAAAGGTGATACGGGGCTCCTGTGTGCAGGCTATGAAGAGCTTGCATAATCGAGTTTTGAAGAATTAAAGAGGGAGACTTTCTTATTCGAGCTGAGTATTTATTTTTCTGTCATGATTCACGGCATGATTGTAGTTTAAGCGATCCGAGAATGCTTTCTAATATTGCAATTTTTATGTAGCGCTTCAGAAAAGTCTGATGGAGTGAGATTTGCTAGTCAGATAATTGAGCTATCATACGAACAGCATCGAGTTGCTTAGCAATCGACATGAGTTTCGTTTCCATTTCCATATCAATCGGGTCAACGGAGAGGTGCAGAAAGTCACACCTTTAATGTTTATAATTCAGTCTGTTGAGTGGTATGTACCAACCTAGGATCTGACTTCTAGTATTATAAGTGTAAAGGACTTGGTGAATGTTTTTCAGCTTTTCAATTAAGAGCATCATGAGAAAGATCACAGCCTTTTTGATAGACTGTGTGACACAGAAGCGTCTCTTAGCTTCGAAATGAGCATTCTATGAGATCCACAATTACAGATAATCCAACTCTGAGTCTCATATCAACCCCATGCACATTGCATGCCATGCATGGTGAGACTGGTTTTTTTTTTCTTCGACATCATTCAACTATTCTATTCGCACTTACTAAGCCTTGCAGATCCCAGCTACAAGAAAAAGAGTCTTGGCAACCAGCACAGCATCAAGAATCACTTATAAATACTTTGGTCACGTGATACTCCACGTTCACGAACTATTATGCAGCGTGTAGTCGTCCAGTTTTGAGGTTTTAGAGGTTGAAGAGGCATAAATTATGATTTAGAAGAAACTTACGATTGTTCTTATGAGTTTGTTCGGGTTGAAGGTGGCTTGTGGCAATGAATGTGCACTCATACTACTGCGCTAGGCACGAAGAAAAGTCAGGTGATACGTGAGAGAGAGAGGATAATGAGAGCTTAGTCAAAAAAGCCCGCGAGAACACCCCAACCTCCAGTTATATGCCGGATATCATGCATGCGAACACGGCTTTCACGTTTGCTCATGACATCTTATTAGTAAAACCAACCTAAAGCAGCATCGTCATTAGCGTGGCTCATACAGGCCTGCATTCGTAAAACTTTGTTATTTCTCAATTCCAGGCACATTCCTTAATGCAATGCTCCACGCTTTTGACTTCTGCCGGCCTCGGTTTGTAGACTGAAAACACAGAGTTTATTTGACGCTTCCAGAAAATCACTCTAGCACTCTATTGTGTCTAGCCAAAGCATTGATTGGCACCCAACGATTGCTTCAACACACCCAAGAAGAATCTGGCTATAATTATTTTTGATAGACAACCCAACAAGCCAGAAAAAAGAAAACGATTAGAAACCCCCAAAACCTTTAATTCCCTGTCCACGCAATTCTCTCACGCGGAATCAGCCAATATGGCCAAGAATCTGGACCAGGTGAATACCATGTCCCGCAAAACGTCACATAACACTACAATTTCAATAAGCAATGACAAGCAGGAGACTGGCCGCAACGATTTCGAGTTGCAAAAGACATACCTGACTTTTCTCTGCCAAGCCGAGCAGGAAGGGCTCATTCTTCGTGATTTAGGCGTCTCTTTCAATAACTTATCTGTGTACGGGAAGGGTCAGCCCCATACGTACTTGCCCACCATGAGCGACGTGCTAAAAGGTCCGTTTTGGGCCATTAGTGCCGCAAGAAAGGCCAAAAAATACCCGGACAGCAAGATTTTGGACGGAGTCGATGGGCTAGTCAGAAGCGGGGAAATGCTCTTGGTTTTAGGAAGACGCGGGTCGGGCTGCTCGACATTTTTGAGGACGATCAGTGGCACAGAAACGGAATTGTATACCGGAATCGAGGGCGAGATTTCGTATGACGGGATTCAGCGGCACGAGATCTGGAAGCATTTTCCCTCCGAGCTTATCTATAGCCCGGAATTGGACGTGCATTTCCCCCACTTGACCGTGAAACAAACATTGGACTTTGCGCTCGCGTGTAAGACGCCAAATAAGAGACTCAATGGGAAATCTGTACAGGAACATATCGATTATAACCGTGATCTACTAGCCGACGTGTTTGGCTTGCGTCATGCGTATGATACCAAGGTTGGAAATGAGATTGTGCGTGGTGTATCTGGTGGGGAGCGCAAGAGAGTCTCGATCGCCGAGGCTATGGCATGCGACGGGAAAATCTATTGCTGGGATAACCCCACCCGAAAGCTCGATGCATCCACTGCGTTGGAGTATACACGAGCGATCCGAATCTCCACCAGCGTGTTGAAAAAGACCGCGTTGGTGTCGATCTACCAAGCTGGTGAAGATATATATAGGGCTTTTGACAAAGTGACTGTATTATACAGCGGCAAACAAGTCTTTTTCGGTCCTATATGCGAAGCCAGGGCGTATTTTGAGAAAATGGGCTACGAAAGCTCGCCAAGGCAAACAACCGCCGAGTTTCTCACGGCGGTCACTGACCCTAACGGTCGAGCTCCGTTCAGAGGCATGGAGAATCACGTGCCCAAGACAGCACAAGAATTCAGCGATTACTGGAAAAGATCCCCTGAATACAGAAGACTACAGCATGAGATCAAAGAGTACCAGCAGCAGTACACTGCAGAGCAAACCAAGGAAAGCTTGCTTGCTTCAATTGAGCAAAAAAACCATGGGTCTCGATTATCTGGCTCGAAATACACCGCGAGCTTTTTCCAGCAATTCAAAAACAATCTTCGGAGATCTTTTCACACCATTCTTGGCGGTAGCGCGTGCACGTTGATTCAGGTCGTTGCAGCCATCTCGCAAGCAATCGTTGTTGGATTCTTATACTTCGATACCTCAGAAACCGTCACGGGTGCACCGTCCAGGGGCGGTGTGATATTCTTTTCCACGTTGTACATGTCCTTGACCGGTATAGCGGAGATTTCGAGTGCTTTTGAATCCAGGCCCATTCTCATGAAGCAGAGATCTCTCAATTTATACCACCCAGCAGCCTACGCCTTGGCCGATTCCGTTGCGTTCATTCCCATCACTGTCCTCACAAACACCGCGTTCTGCATCATGCTTTACTTCTTGGCAAATATGAAAAGAGAAGCAGGCAAGTTTTTCACGTTCACGCTATTCACCAATATGGTGTCTCTTGCCATGAGCTACCTTTTCCGGGCCACGGCTGCTTGGAACAAAACCATTTCTGCAGCAAATGCTTTCGGGGGTATTCTTGTTTTGGCTGCCATGATGTACTCATCCATCATGATCCAGAGACCCTCGATGCATCCCTGGTTCAGGTGGATTTCATACATAAATCCTGTGCTTTACGCGTTTGAGGCAATGCTAGCCACTGAATTCCACGGGCGAGCAATGCCCTGCCGAGCGTCCGAATTGATTCCCAACGGACCTGGATATTCTGATTCCAGCAATGTGGTTTGTGGCCTTGTTGGCTATGTGCAGGGCCAAACCTGGGTAGATGGCGCCCGCTACATCATGTTATCTTTCGGGTATTCTTTTAGTCATGTTTGGAGAAACTTCGGCATTCTCGTGGGGTTCACCATCTTCTTCATTCTTGTGGGAGCCCTCGGGTTTGAAGTGGTACGTCCTATAACCGGTGGTAGCGATAGGCTACTATTCGTAAAGGGAAAAACACCGAAGAAATCAGTTACTTTTGGGACCCCTGGCAATGGCATGACCACAGATGAGGATTCATGGCCGCTGTCAGAACCCGACACAGAAAAGCTTAAATGCGTCGCTTCAGAAATACTCGATGACTTATCGCTGAAGGAAATCTTTGCCTGGAGAAATATTAGTCACGTGATCTCCACTCATGGTGACAGGCGCAAGCTTTTGAACTCTGTCTCTGGGTACTGCTTGCCGGGGACCATGACGGCATTGATGGGAGAGTCTGGGGCTGGCAAAACGACATTGTTGAATGCGTTGGCCCAGAGAATCGATACTGGTGTGGTGACTGGAGATGTGTTGGTGAACGGGAAGCCCATGGACACGCCGTCTTTACGCAGGACGGGATATGTCCAGCAACAGGACATCCACATGGCCGAGTGTACTGTGAGAGAGGCGCTCCAGTTTGCTGCCAGGATGAGACGCCCAGTGTCTGTGCCAGATGCAGAAAAAATGTTATATGTCGAGCAAGTGATCAAAGTCCTTGAAATGGAAGATTATGCCAACGCGATTATTGGAGCCCCGGGCTCGGGTCTCAATTTGGAGCAGCGGAAAAGATTGACCATTGGTGTGGAACTTGCCTCCAAACCCTCGCTTTTGCTATTTTTGGACGAGCCAACCTCGGGCTTGGATTCGCAGTCTGCTTGGTCGATAGTACAATTGCTTCGAGGCTTGGCAAACGCCGGCCAAGCCATCTTGTGCTGCATTCATCAGCCGTCCTCGACCTTGTTTGAAGAGTTTGATCGCTTATTGCTTTTGGAAAAAGGTGGCCAGACAGTGTATTTTGGAGACGTCGGGGAGCGCTCTCGGGATGTCGTGAGTTTCTTCGAAAACCATGGTGCCCGGAAATGCAAGACCACAGAAAATCCCGCGGAGTACATATTCGAGGTTGTTGGCGCTGGCGCTACCGCTTGTGCGTCCAAAGATTGGTCTGATGTGTGGCGGTTTTCGACCGAAAAAGTTGATGCTGAGAAAAGGATTGCGGACCTCTTTGCTGAAGGCGACTTGAGGGCACAAGCAGCCAAGGGACCTTTTTCAGATAAAGACCTCAATTCAAAGTATGCTGCAGATGTGATGACTCAAATAAAGCATGTCACGTGGCGAACGGCGTTGGCTTTTTGGAGAAACCCTGGGTATATCATGTCGAAAAACATGTTGATGATGATTAACGGTCTATTTATTGGGTTCACTTTTTATCACTTGAAAAACACGCCCACAGGGATGCAAAATGCGTTGTTTTGCGGGTTCCTTTCGATGATAAATTCTGCGCCGCTTATCAACCAGATCCA
Organism: Metschnikowia sp. AWRI3582; assembly: GCA_002894445.1. Lineage (NCBI taxonomy): Eukaryota > Fungi > Ascomycota > Pichiomycetes > Serinales > Metschnikowiaceae > Metschnikowia > Metschnikowia sp. AWRI3582. The sequence continues at coordinate 193,041 of LPNK01000081.1, read as the reverse complement.
AGCACAATGTTTGGGCATGAGGGAAATTTACGAAGGAAGGGAGAAACTATCTCACACCTATCGCTGGTGGATAATGATTCTCGCGCAATTCGTGAATGAAGTGCCATACACCGTATTCGCTGCAACCTTGTTTTACGTGCCGTTGTTTTTCGCAACAAGGGCAGATACCGATGCTGCTCATGCCGGGGTGTTCTTTCTTTCATACGCCGTTTTCTTGCAATTGTTCAATATCTCGTTTGCCTTGATGTGGGCCTATTGTGCTCCAGACGTGCAGTCGGCGGCCGTGTTGGTTTCGTTCTTTTTCAGTGTCATTGTGTCTTTTTCCGGTGTGGTCCAGCCGTTTTTCCTTATCCCAGGATTCTGGACCTTTTTGTACAAACTCAGTCCTTATACCTACGTTATACAGAACTTGGTTCTGTCACTCGTGCACGGGAGAGCGGTGAGGTGTTCGGAAAAAGAGTTGTATATGTTTGATCCACCCAGCGGCCAGACCTGTGGAGAGTACATGGAAACTTTCCTCTCTTCTGCGCCCGGGTATCTCAAGGATGCGCAGGCAACGGCTAACTGCGGTTATTGCGCCCTTTCGACCGCCGATCAATATCTAGCAACAGTTGGCATCAAGTACAGCTACGTATGGAGAAACATTGGGTTTCTTTGTGCCTACACTGTATTTAACCTTTGCGCTTGTTTGATGCTCTATAAGTTTGTCCGGTTGACAAAGTATAGTCTCTCGTTTGCATTTTTCAGGCCACATAAGCAGAATTGAGTGTTTGCTTCCTTTTAACTGTGATTATATAGAACATTACAGGGCACTTGGTGGAACTTGGCGGATCTTCATGCCGGATACACTTCTGCCACAATTTTTAGGCAATTGACTCGTTCTTTTTAAAGGCCTTAGACACGATTTGGTCTCGATGAAGATTTCGGTCCCGAAACAGCAGCACCTTTGGATGAAAATCACAAGCATGTCTACTAAGTGGAATGGTTGAGGAAGATGGAAAGGAAGCCGCGCAGGCATGAAGAAAAGACTACTTTATGTGGCTTATGAGCACAAATTAATGATACAGTTCGCGTTTGGAAATCAAAGTGGTGACCCTTTCGCCAAGAAAAACTAATAAAAAATGACGTATCGTAAGCGTAAGGGTCGAAAGTCGAAACACTCAAAACATATACGCCAGTAGAAGAACTCAGCAAGTGCGCAGCCGTGGCCGAACTGATTGGGACAGTCCTAAGTCCGTGCCACGATCAATAGCCTTAGCACTCTGAGCGATGGAAGTACAAGAGATTACCAAGAATAATTCAAATTTCAAGCCAAATAATCTTTTAGCGGATTTCTTACACGTATCGCTCAACTCTCACCAATTAAAATAATGAAGAAGCTTTTCTTTTTAACAAAATTCAATACCTTATTGTTTTCTGTCTYTGGACCGGRCCTGGCAACAACCACCTGCCTACCTACCTCGCTCGCTCGTTCGCGCGCCCTGCTTATCAATATCTACCATCTCAGACACTACTATATACCATCTGACATACCAGTCTAAGCTGCTACATTCTTCACATCCATCTCTTAAAATAGGAGTAAGAATAATCTGGCAAAAATCTTTTTCCTCAGCTTACCAGGTGTTGTATTAAATTCAGCCAAACATCCCTCTCACTTTCTGTATGGGTGCTCTAGTGTCGATTCCGCTAGCGGGTACTAGCTGGCTCGCCTCCTGTTTTGGGGCTGCAGCGTGCCTGGCGTTTTGCTCGTCRATTGGCGGCACATTCCAGCTGGCAACAATGACGCGGCTTGCGTATGCGGGCATATTGCTTGTGAACTCGTTACTCTCGTGGATCGCTCTTTCTCCGTTTGTGATCCACCGGCTTGAAAAGATCAGTTTTGGGTACATAAATAACCGCTGCGGGCCCGACGGCAAGGAGTGTATCAGCTTCACGTCTGTGCACAGGATCAACTTGGCCTTGGGCGTGCTTCATCTCGTCTTGGCCGGGCTACTTGCCAATGTAAAGAGTATCAATAACCCTCGGAATGTCATTCAGAACGGGTGCTGGAAACTCAAGGTGTTAGCGTGGATGGCGCTCATTGCGGTGAATTTTTTGGCCATTCCAGATACGTTTTTCGTTTTCTACGGGAACAACATTGCCCTTGTGTTTCTGACAATTTTCTTGGGAATCGGCTTAGTCTTACTTGTGGACTTTGCCCATGCATGGGCGGAAAAGTGCCTTGAGAAAATCGAGTTGGAGGAGCTCACGGGCGAAGATGAATACAATGCGCTGTTCTGGAAGAAACTTCTCGTTGGCGGCACAATGGCCATGTATGTATGCAGCATTGTATTGACGGTGGTGATGTACGTGTTTTTCGCCAACAAGGGATGCGGCATGAACCAGGCGGCTATCACGGTCAACCTTATTTTGGCAATCATCATTTCTGGTGTCTCGATCAACCAGAGCGTGCAGGAACTGAACCCCAATGCGGGACTAGCGCAGGCGCTGATGGTGGTATTCTACTGTTCATACCTTGTGCTAAGTGCAGTAGTGTCTGAGCCTGACGACAAGGCATGCAACCCATTAGTCAGATCCAAGGGCACGCGCACGTTTTCCGTGGTGCTTGGCGCGCTCTTCACGTTTGTTGCTTTGGCGTATACCACCACGCGGGCGGCTAACCTGACGTTTTTCGAGCCTGAACACACGAATCCGGCCCCGATTCTGAGCCAGCCGGACGAGCGCAGCCAAATGCGGTACCAGGCCATCAAGCAGGCTGTGGACGAGGGATCTTTGCCTGAAAGCGCGCTTCATCAACTAGACCTTTACGATGACGAGGGTCGCATGGGCAGCTCGGGCGACGATAGGCTGGTGAAGTACAACTATACCGTTTTCCACGTGATATTTTTCTTGGCGACGCAGTATATTTCTACGCTTCTTACGATCAACGTGACACAAGATAATGTGGGCGACTTCATCCCGGTCGGGCGGACATATTTTGCTAGCTGGGTCAAGATCATTAGTTCCTGGGTATGCTACGTGCTCTACGGCTGGACTTTGGTCGCGCCTATGCTCTGGCCCGACCGCTTCAGCGCAATGCAACTTTGAGGGGACTCACGACTGTCGTATTATGTGGATGAAAATTCGTTGAAATGAAGGATCCAACGTTGGAGTGGCCACTGGGGATGATACATAAAAGAATCCGTTTTGCCAGGAAGTGTGCGCGGTTGCGAAAGCCAGGGGGTCATACTGGCGCATGAAGAAGTTTGGGTCAAATGGTTACAGTGAAATTGGAATCAGAAAAAARGKTTTTGTGATACCCCAGAATATCAGAATTGTCTGTCATTATCTGACTTTTGACTTTGTGTGTSGCTTTCTGAAAGCCCAGCGGGTCAATTCCAGATTCTGACCCGGTTTCCTGCACACTGGTGCGAAGCGAACCATACCATTGGCTGGTGCGAAGATGGAAAAATCGCACTCGCCAAAAGTGAAAAACACCAAAGCATTTCATCAACCACTCCCACACCCCACCCCACAGAATGTCTGCTATCATCAACAAGGCCACGGGCCTTATTAACACCACAGTGGCCAAGTCTGCCCAGCTCGCCAACAGTGCTGTCTACTGGGGTAAGGTCGGCGCCGAGGTCGGCAAGGCCGTCTACAAGGCCGAGGGCTTGGCGCCACCATCGCTGGCACAGTTCAAGCAGGCTTATGAGGCGTCAGTGAAGTTCTTGCAGACTCCCGCGCAGCAGAAGGCATTGCAGGAGAAGATCACGTCGTTGCCTTTGAACAAGGCCACGTTCACCAAGGCGGCCGTTTACGGTATCCACGGCTTGGCCTTCTTCTCCATTGGCGAGATCATCGGCAGGAGAAGCTTCTTTGGCTACCCCGCCTTGGGCCACGCCGAGCATCACTAGACGTGACGGGCCGCCCGCTTGCATCATACACACCCACCGGATTCTTCTAGACGTGTTTTCGAACGCCGAGTATATTTACATATTCCACAACAACACTATTTGCTAATACACATTGTAGTCTTTTTTTTTTTCAACAAATACCCATCAGGCCTCAGCATTCCCAGCCTTCTCGGCCTCCTCTCTGTATTTCCTGCGCTTCGATGCCTCAATCATCTCCTGTCTCTGCTTCCGTTTCTGCTTCACGATTTTTGGCACCGTCGAAATCTGCTTCCGCTCGGCCTCCTTACGCCTGATCTGGATCTTGTCGTGGTAGCTCAATTTGCTCATATTCTCCATCCAGTCGCTGTAGCCATGCGACCCGGACTGTTTCATCACGTTGATGATTGGCTTCACCGCCATGTTATCTTCTTTTGTGAAAAACGTGACTGCCTTCCCCGCCTTGCCGCCACGACCAGTACGTCCGATCCTATGCACGTATGCCTGTGCAGTCTGCGGCACATCGTAATTAATGACTAGGTTCACGCCTTTGAAGTCCACCCCTCGCGCAAGCACGTCGGTGGTTATGAGCACCCAGATATCACCATTCTTGAACCGTTTGATCACCTCGTCACGCTGTTTTGGCGTCCGTTCGGCATGGATCACGTCAACATTGAGTTTATCGTAGAGTAATTCATGGAACAAGGCCTTGGCACGCGTGATCAGCTGCAAAAAAATGATGACTGGCGGCTTGAATTCGCCCTGTTGGAGCATCTGGCGAATGGCCACTAGTTTCCCGTCCTCGCTACCGGTAAAGACCAATTTCTGCTCGATGGTGGACGACGCCGCCTCCTTGTGGCCCACAATGATACGCACCTGGTCACGCATGATCAGATTGGCCATTTCCTCCACGCCTGCCGGGATCGTGGCCGAGAATATCAGCTTGCGCAATTTCGCGTGGGTGCACTCAGCCAAGATGGCGTCGGTTTGCTCCACAAAGCCTCGGTCGAACAACCGGTCTGCCTCATCAATCACCAATTCCTCTACTTTCGAAAGGTCCATGTGCCCGCTTTTGACCACATCTATGAGCCTCAAGGGAGTGGACACGATTATGGCATATTTGCCTGCCTGAACCTGGCCCAGCGTGAGCCGGGTGGCCATCTGCCTTGACAAAACTGCACTTAAGAGGTTCTTGTGGCCCTTGGTGAGTTCCTGGAGCTGGTTGTGGATCTGCAGCGCCAACTCGTTTGTGGGGGCGATCACGAGGCCGCGCACAGCACTGTTTTTCGGTTCTGCGTCGTGCAAAAGCGTCTGGATCATGGGGATTAGAAACGCCAACGTCTTTCCGGAACCAGTGGGGGCACACGCGATGACGTCACGGCGCTGGAGACTGATTGGGATCGCCTCGCACTGGATCGGCGTGGGTTCGACGAATTCTGCCTCGAGAAGATTGGTTCGGAGCCGTTTATTGAGCCCAAAACGCAGCACGAGGTCCTGGAATGACGCAATCGGGAGCGGCACGTCCTCACCCGTGACTTTGGAGCGACACTTCTTGCGGAAATCGGCCGCCTGTTCCTCATTTGTGATGATAATGTGCTCCGCGTCGTCGTTTTCATCGATTTCATCGTCTTCAGCCGGTTTCAGGGCCAATCCGGCGCTTTTTTCGCTGTTTTTTTCGCTAGTCGTGTTTGAATCAGCACTGGATGATCCCTTGTGGCTTTTCGTATGCGTCCGGAAGAAATCCGTCTCCTTCTCCACCTCCTCTTCGATCGATTTGGGCTTGGTCTGCTGCTGCAGGGGAAGTGAGAAGTCTGCCGAGGCCTTTTTGCTCAGTTTCACCGAGGCGCCGCGCGAAAGGATCCTGAAAATATCCATTTTCTTCTATGTTTGGAAAAAGTAGAAAAAATCGCCTATTTGTGCTTTAAAACAACCAAAAATGTCACTTTTGGTCTTTCTGACTTTCACTGAAAATCATGGCATGCTCTCATCGCGCATCGCCATAAATCAGTAAGGCCACCATTCTTGGGCGTGCATATAGCCCCACCGCACAAGAGGCGAGACACTACGCAGGCCGGATATTCCCAGTGAAAAAAAAAAAATGATATTCCGAGATCCACTAAGACCAGAACCGGCCGTTGTATTTCTGTTTAGAGCCATCTATAGCATTGTTGTTTTTTTGGGAACGGCAGAATTCATAGAAGCAGGGAGAGATTCGGCTCAAGCAAGAAAGAAAGAGAAAAAAAAAACCTTGCATACTCAATCCGCACAGACCGCTCTACGCTGCCAGTGAGCATATATTCTATAGACCTGTCTTTCTACACCATAGAAAAAGTTCACACAAAACCCGGCTAAATGAATTCCCGGACGATACTCAGACCGGCCCAGCGGATGTTCCAGCGGTCCGTATACGTGCAAAGCAGGCTAGGCATCCGCAAGAACCCGGCTCAGGTGCTTGCCGTGCACTCAGGCCATAAATACGAGCCTTCGGAGCAGAATTTGCTGCATCTCAAGACTTTTCTCCTGGAAAAGTACGCGATTCCCGACGACATGGCGTTGCAGGTGCTCACGCATAAGTCATTTGCACACGGCATGAAGCCGTACAACGAAAAGTTGTCTGTTATGGGCTCGAAATTGGCGAATTTGTTCTTGGGCAAATATGTGCTCGAAAAAGACACTCAGAACGCCACAGCGGTTGGTGGCAAGAACTTGGATGTGCTCGGCACGCCCATGGCAAAGGAGCTTGGCGGCCGCATGGCGCTTGGTGTGTTTGCCAAGAAAACCGCGTTGAATCTGGTCATGTTTTGGAAATCCTACAATCATCTGTTGAGCTTTGAGGAAAGCGGCGAGTTGAAAGTCAGCGCACAGATGATGTACGCCATGGTCGGCGCCGTGGCGTTTGTGCACGGAAAGCGTGCCGCCGAGGCGTTTTTGCGCGAGAAATTGTTACAGGGCAGCAACAGCATTGAGGCCATTGCGGCGGAGTTTCTTGAGCTGCAGTAGACGATGAAGGCGAGGCTAGAGTGTGGAGAAAGGGCTTTTGCAGTGGTCCTAGAGCTTTTTGAGGCAAAGGAAAGAAGAAGAAAAGGAACACTAACGCATATAGATATGAGTGTTTTGGTTGATCTAAAGCGAGAGCCGAGGGAGACAGTATGGTCTCGAAATGTCATACGTGAGCCAAGCCAAGTGGGCGTCGAAAAGGTCGCCCGTGCATGTATATAACGAACCCCCGTCAGGACGGCCCTGGCTTAGAATCATCTCACTGGCTACGTAATATAAGTTTCTTGGAAGTCAGGTGTAGGCTCGAAAAACTAATGATATAATAGTACCTAGAAATATGACAAATAAAGCATCACCCATACGGTTAGGTAGTACGTGTCATGGAAGACAACATCTATAGATGCGTTAGATAGCATTACACCTATCAACCATCCTATTGTAAATAGGAATAGGAAACCTAAGGCGAATAACATACGTTTTTACGAAAATGGGTCATAACGCAAAAAGTGATTTTGATCCTTTAATTATTACACTTTTAGCTATACAGTAAGTAAAAGGATCTTGGTTGGGGAGATAACCTGGCTATATTCATCAAAACACAGCGCGAGAAATTGTTTTTCACACCAAAAATGCGCTCCTTAAGATAACCTGGGTACTATTTCTATTTCTGCTCAATAGATGTGATCCTTATAAACAGGTCTTACTGTATCATTTATACCTTTAGAGTTAAGTTTTAATCCAATTGGATGCTTGATAATCTGTATTATCCAACAATATTTCATATAATGCAATAGCTGATAGCATAAATAAAGATGAAAATAATGTATAATTAGTACATAATCACCTGCCTTGATTGAAGGATGATGATTCTTCGGATGACAGAAGTGAGGCTTGAAAATTGCTCGGTCGAAAGAGGCTGGAATGGCACTTTCAGGGTCGAAGGGCAGATTGAATTGGCCACGTATACCAAATGATGAAGCAGTCGTAGAAACATATGATCATCGCACTCCAAAAGTAGTGGTGTGAGTCAAGAATCAAGAGTTTTACCACCAATCATCTCTGTGTGAGGAGTTCTTCACATAATCTGAATCTAGTAAAGTATCATCAGTACAATCGCCCACACAGTTTTGAGAGCGCACAAACCATAACGAAAGGCTTCTGAGATTTCATGGTTTAATCAACATTTATCAACAATTCAAACGTTGGGGGTACACTGAAGTGCGAGGCACAGAACGAGGCGTGACCCTTATCATGAAATCTCTTCTTGGCATCAAAAACAGTCTAAGCCGGTTTCTAGGGCCATGTTCTTCTCGGTTTCAGACAAGCCCATCGAATCCCTTTCACTCTTATGTTCACAGTTCTTTTCCAACGCCAAACAGTACGTAGATTCTGTACTGTCTAACTGAAAGAAGACTATAACGGCCTCAAAAGTAGAGCAAAGACGCCTATTTAAACTCCATCCGGGATCCGAGCCTCTGCGGGCTCAGCCGACTCGTTAGACGATTAGCCAACAAAAAGGAAGTGTAATACAGCCACGGTAGCATGATAAAAAATAAAACCTTCGAAAAGCTTCAGTGACGACATTAGGTTACCTTACCGAGAAATGAACAGTGGATCTCCTTTCGCAACTCAGTGTACTGAGTACCTGCTGGTTATCTGCCACGGGCTGATGCCAGGGCCCTAAAACCCACCACCTAAATAGCCTTTGTAATAATAGATTGCTGTTGATATGCTTTTGATATACTTAACGACAATAATCACGAACCCAATCACTATATGGAATGCATTCTGGGCAGAGAAAAGGAACTGTGCCTGACTTCATAGTATTTTGTCCTATTCCATCCGTCGGCACGCTATCATCATCTAATTCTCTCTCCCTTCACCAAGCCCCATACCAGGTCAAAAACATAGAATCAATTTCAAACTAACAAAACAAAACAAAAATACAAACAAAACAATCAATAATCATAACTCAAACACCTTTCCGGATGACTTTGGGCACGCTCACTTGTTGTTGCGTTTCATCTTACGCCATTCGCTGTCCACCTTTTTCTGCAACGAGCCCATTTTTGCCTCAAGCAGATCCTGTACCTCCAGCATTGCCGCATGTGACTTCCGTATGAAGTCAATGGCCTTATCAAAAACAAAAGGCCCAAATAGTTCCTTGTGTTTAGTGAAGCCAGCAATCTCCTTGGCAAGTTCCAACTGCGCCTTAGCTGTGGCCTGTGCCTCCAAGCTATGCATGTTGCTCTGCGTCATCTTGGCAAAACTCTCATACACTTTAGCGGCCTCGTCTCGGTTCCTGGTCGCTGCGTCAGCAATTTGGGCCATGTTCTCGACATACTCGTCCGACTCCTTTCTCAAATGCAAGAGCGAGAGATCCAAAAGGCCCAAGTTTGCTCTGATGGCATTGAGTGCTTGCAAAACATGCGCCGACTGGGCCCTTGCCTGATGCAATGTACTTTTCGATGCCTCAACTTGCGTGGAGAGCTCGAGAAATCTCCCAATCTCGGTCAAAACGTTCTTGAGCAGATTGAAGCAGGCCGAGTCGTTCTTCCAAATATCGCGGAGGTGACAGATGAGGTCAGTAGCCAGCCTGTTGGCCACCACCGCGTAGTTTCTGTGGATACACTTGAACGCGTCTTGCACGAGTGTATTAATGCGGCTTGAAGCGGCCAAGTCAACCCCGTGACCCATGTCATGCAACTGGCCGTGGCATTGCAGCATCAACGTCTCCAAATGCAGCTCGATCTCCTTGTACTGCTTGGCTTTCTTCGGCGGCTGAAGCTGCTTGTGCGGAGTCACATTTAAGCCCACGTCATCAGGGTAATTGTCGGTGCTTGAGTCCGAAAGGGGGATGGAGGTATCGCCACTTCTCGCACGCTCGTATTTCCTCCAGAGCAACGCATCAGGGAGGTACGCCATGAGAGTGAAGGAATACTCGACCTGGGCTTGGAGCTCTTTCAACACAGAAAAGTCGGTTTTCCCCACAAAGTCACGTCTCACCGACACACAGTCCCTGTCCGCGCTAAGGCCCAATTTAAACCACAACGCCTCTGGCAGAATCGAAGAAGCCAGCGAAGAGCTAGACGCCGAGTGCTTTTGATTCGGTGGGCGGTGTTCCCAAGGTCTCCGGGGCGGATCTTTGACCCCAGCATAGCCATAGTTAAGCCCATCGCGCCCTGCCATAGGGACCCAATTGCCGAAGATGTTTTCGTGACCTGGCATGCGGAACCCAGTTCCGTCGCTACCTTCCATGTCGCGAAATCTGTCATTGCTGTGTCTCCGACGCAAGTACTCCATGTGATCCTTTGTCCTCTTGGCGAAACGACGTTTGGCTTCACGCATTCTGTGAAGAAGCAGCATGAAGCATTCCCGCACATCTGGTTCCGGAGGGTTATCAAAAGCATCCCAATCAAAAGGCTCAAACTGTGGCCCGCCTGTATTCAGTGTCTCAGGAGCTTCGGGAGCGTTCAGTGCCTCAGGAGCTTTGGAAGCGGGAGCTTTGGGAGCTTCGGGAGCTTCGGGTGTCGATTCTTGAATGTCGCTGAGAACGCTTTCGATCGAAACTCTCGGACCCACCGGTGTTTCATCGCCAACAGCGCCAGAAATGGATGGCGCATAAGGCTCAGGCTCCTCTGAATTAATGCTCTCCAATATGTCCTCGAACTCGGTGTCTTCGAACACAAACGAAAAGTTGTATTCTCTAGGAGGCTCATTTTCCAAAGTGGCCGCCTCGGGCTCTGCTTCTGTTTCTTTTTCCACAATCGCATCGCCCTGCGCCACAGACACGTTTTTCGAAGGTTTCACAGATGGTTTGCGCGACACGGAAAAGTGCTCAATCCGCGTCAGGCCATTGCGAACAGACTTATGAGACTTGATCGTGATGTTGTCATCAAGGCCAAGATCGGCGGGATCAGCTCCGTAAACAGACGCAAGTCCGTCCAAATCCTGTACCAAAGAATTCAATGATTTCAAACTGGTGTTGTCATTGGCCAGAACAACGTTGGTGCCACTGCATGAAGAATAGTGCACCGAGACTATGCTGCTCTTGCGCGATAATTTTGCAGCCGCATTTTGCAACCGCACGGAATCCTGGAGATCCTCGTAATCCTCGTAATTCTGGTAATCTTCGTATTCCAGGTCCGACAAAGACGAAGTTTGTTGTGCCAGAACCAATTTCTCGGCAATTGCATTTAAGTAGCCCTTGTTGTCTTTCGCCTGCTGGTGCTGGTGCTCTGGAACATCGACGCTTGTTTCATCGGAAGTGTCGCTGCCACTGCCATTGGCCAGCATACCAGAATCGCGCACTGGCTCCAGACTTGGCAGAGGATAATCCGGGCCAGTGTTTTCCGCAGCAGTTTCCTCTTTTGGCAAAGGAGTTTCAACATTTGCAGAAGTATTTGGCTGTTTGCCACTTGCGGTCCGGATTGGGCCATGACCTGGACTCTTTCTCTTGATGGAATCCCCTTTCTTGCGAGACGCGGACCGCGATAAAGTGCCAGAAGCACCATTGGCGGCCCGAGCAATGGACGTTTTCCGGGCCAATGGCTCACCTTCTACTGAAGAAGGATTGATGTTTCTCACGTTTTTCTTGAGTGACTTTTTTCTCTTGGAGCTCGAACGTGAGGCAACACGAGATAACGATGGAGCTTCAGATTTCTTACACCCAAAGAAGAACCGCTTCTTGCTTCCTCTTTTGGACTTCAGCCTCTTGGGAATTGGCCCAGCCTCGGAAGAAACAAACGCATTCTTGCCAGGTTTGAACCTATCAATGAAACGCATTTCTAAGTCAAGACAAAAAAGTGTTAAAGTAGTTGGTGGAGTGACTTGATATGGCTGGTGGAATGTTGATGTGATAAATAGTGGTAAGAATGTTCTTGTTGGGTGAGGTTATACAGAAAAAACTTCTAAAAAAAATGTCTATAAAGTCGGGAAAAACCACTTTAATTTATACCCGGAGCTCCCGCCGACCTTTTTACTCTGGACGTCACTTTTGTGGTCTGGCCGGTATTCTTTTATGATATGGTGATGCCGTATTTTAGAGTCGATAAAAAAAACTGAAAAGATTGCTAAGCCATATAAAAAAAGCCTTCAGGCATACTGGTTTTGATTTGGGTTTTTGCTAACTACATGGCATTATCAAAATAACACCGAGAACTAAGATTGTCCACACTTCTCCGTGGGTATTATTGGTGACCATTAAGGTAGTAACAGATCATCTCTTTGTTTGGGTATCTGACTCTACAAATTTTGCAAGTCACTTCCGTTTAAATGTGTTTCCTTTTCCACTTTTTTCTAAATTCCCATCTTCCAAATTGTATGTGGAAGCCGAGTCAGGGCCTTTCTAGTCGGCAGGGTCCCCTGCTTACCGACCATATTCAAGCTATCATATGAAAAAACGCATTGCAAGCATGACAAGTTAACCCGGTATCGTTGACTAATACTGTTTTTTTCTCTCAAGCCATACAACACAGAGATATTGAGAAAATCTCATTTGGTATAGACTTTGTAGGATATGTGATGGTTTCAAGTCACGTGGCCACGGCCTCAGCAGACAGCAGACTTGATGCCATGAAACGCGTTTCCAAAAATGCATATCCGGATCTTGAGGCTGATCTTCGGTATATAATTGGCAAAAAACGGCTTTTCTTTTTCCTTTCTGCTCTTTTTTTTCTTGTTTCTTCAAAGTATGTGGAAAACTGAGTAGCGGGCTCGCTAAGAAACGCGTGCTAACACAGTTTGCCAGCCGCACTTGCCGGACCCTGATACCCAATGCGTTCAGTGCCCCATTTCGGAAGTTGCTGTCTGAGTATTTTTCTTTTTTTGGATTTTCTTTTCCTTTTTGCTTAAGCTGAGTCTCAAAAGCAGTAGATTGCTTTTTCGAAACACTGCTGAAGGGAATTTGTGATTTGGGAATGGTCAAATTGACCAGACAAGCCTCTGTTATCATCTTCTGAACTTCAGATAAAATCTTTCGTCACAAGTCAATTGAAATCTATAGAAGCTTTTATCACCAAGAAAAAGAAACGAGTTAATGTAGCTCCAAGCTAAGAATACGTTCGAAGGACCTTCCTTGTTGAAAGGTCAAGCGGGATTAAAGTCACTTGACTCATCATCATATGGTTCCAGGAGATGCGGAAGATATTGAGAATTTAAGCTTAGCACTTATTTTTTGCCAATTTTGGAAGCTCTCGCAGGAACTTAGAGCGGATTTGTGCTGCAGCATTTAGGTCTAAGTGAATTGATCAATTATGGTGTTGAATTTGCAATTCACATGAACATCACGTGACCACTTATCACAACTCTTCAAAACAGATTTATGGACTTAAAAAAAGATGTTTTTGTTTAGCTTCAGATTTTGAAATTTAAACTCTTGTGTCAATAGTACCGTCTAAGCGTCCGTCACCAAGAGGCTAGTCATGAGCAGCCTTGTGTGGCTTTTTCCGCCAAAGAATTAGAGCATGGTGTTACTTCATGTGAAGTTTACGATGCTTTCGTCAGCAAAAATTGCTACCTGGCCACGTGAATAGAGTGAGTACACTAGAATGTATTGCTAAGACACCTTTTTTCATGGGAGCCCGATGTTAAGTGTGCATGTGAGCCGGTGGATAAGTGACAATCGGTGGTAACTCTTTATAGATTCTACAGTCGGAAAACAGCTCATTTTCATGCCAGCGGCATATGATAACTTCATCGGCAAAGTTTATCACTGTTTAGCTAGTGCTCGGATTTTATCTTGAAGATAAACTTTTGGCTATGCCCCCACGAAAGTCAACGCGCTTTTTCGAATCTAATGCTTAGTGCGAAAAGAATTCATCGGTAATCTAGAAGGGCTATCATTGCAGACATCATTCATCTTTTAAACCAAGTTTATCCTTTTATTTTATGATTCATAACTTTCGGTTTTCGCACGAATGTTACATGAGACTAGCCATCTTCAGTATCGACAGTTGATCATAGTGTGGAATATCTGAACTAGCTGAGGGGATCATAAAGAAACATTTGCGCTTGCGTATGGAATTGCATATTGCACCCTGGAAAAAATAAACGAATACTGATCGGTCTTTCAGCCAAATTATAACCTGCTTCAAAGGATTACCGCTTTTATCTTAGCTCCAAAATAGAACTGCGCGTGTTTCATACATTTGTGAAATGTCCGTGTGTTTATATTAGCTGGATGATTTTCGAGTCCGCAGATTTTGTAATGGTGAGAACGAATTTTTGTATGTCATCACCCTAGTAAGAAAGCTATGGCCAAATCATGCGAAAAGAACAAATCGGAACCGCCCCCAATGGTGCGAATTCTGAGGCGGACGGTGCCAGGACTTTGCCCCGAAACGCTTCTCATATCGAAGATAAATCCTTAACTGTCGAAAGAACGAGCCGAAATCTACTTCTTTTTACTTATGGTAACAACATACAATAAAGACAAAATTTTCGTATTTACTGACATGTTTTTAATTCTACTAGCAAGCTTTGTTGCGTATATTTATCAACATGAGAAAATCGCATACCACATCAAAACATGGCCCGGAAAAGGCCGAGCAATTGATTGACCTACTAGAGCAAAGTGTCATTCTTACATTCAAATAATAGCACAGGAAGCATAAAACATTTTCAAACATTCCTCAAAAACTGCAGCATCATGCCATCTACTCAATTTTTTCTCTTTAAACCAAATGTAGTAGAAACACCCCCTAACTACCAGACACGAAAAAGACGTGAAAACGGCTCACCCCAGGTATCAGATGTATGCAAACCACGCGACTTCCCCACGAAATCCGCGGCACTATACGCGGATACGACCACATGTGACATTGGCCATCCACGGATATCATGTGTCACTATTAACTAAGCACAATACCCACCTGTTTACATTCAGATATATCTTGAGACGCATTTTTATTCACCTGAGAGCAAGCGGAATTAATTAATATCTCGATTGTGACTATATCTCTGAGAAAACCCGAGTTTTTAACCGTCTCCAAGTGAAAACACCAGTGCTTGGGACTCTGAAAGCACTTCGATCAAGCAGTCAGGCATACCAGAAAGCAGTAATTACGTCTACTGAATCACCAAAAAAAACTCTCAAACTACATCGGAAAGTCGAAACACTATTTCATGTCTGCTGACGACGAGCTTGCACACGCCCTTGCAGGCGCTGGAGGAGGCGCTCTTTCCATGATCGTGACTTACCCCTTAGTGACATTATCAACACTTGCGCAAACGACAAGAAAGAAGAAAGAAGCTGGAGACGCGGAAAACTCATCCGCAGTGAAAGAAGTACAGAAGGTACTCCTGGTCAAGGGCATTCTGGGTCTTTACGCAGGCTTGGAAAGTGCCCTTTATGGCATCACGTTGCTGAACTTCATCTACTATTATTTCTACGAGTTCACATCCAACGTCTTTTTGAAGACAAACCTCGCCTCCAAGAGCAAGAAAAGAGGCTTGACCACGTTGCAGCTGATCGTCACGGGCGCTATTGCGGGGGCGATCACTGTCATTGGAACAAACCCGTTCTGGGTCGCCAATACTCGCATGATGACCAAGGCTAAGGAGGAAGGTGGAAAGTCGCGGTCTGCGTTCAAGGCATTATTGGAGATAGTTGAACAAGACGGCGTGACCACTCTCTTTGCAGGTGTTTTACCCGCGTTGGTGTTGGTCATCAATCCAATCATACAGTACACGATTTTCGAGCAGATCAAAAATGTGATTGTTGCTGCAAATGGAATCCTGGCATTCGGTGGAGGGAAAGCATTCTTCATTGGCGCCTTTGGGAAGTTGGTGGCCACGTCCCTCACATATCCGTACATCACGTTGAAATCACGGATGCATGTTAAAAAGAAGAAACTCGCGTCAGACGGAGATTCAGCGGAACAAATGCCAGAGCTTTCCATGTATCATGAAATCAGGAAAATCGTGACTGAAGAAGGTTTGGAAGGCCTATACAGAGGTTTGACTGTAAAATTGTTTCAATCAATCATGACGGCGGCGTTTTTGTTCTATTTCAAGGAGGAGCTTTTTGCAGGCAGTCTTTCTCTCGTCAAAATTCTCCGGGGCAGAAAGTTAGGGAAGGCTTTAGTTTAGTATATCATGTGCCCAGAGCCCAACAAAAAATGTACCGACTTCATCTATCTGGTTTTTGCGCGTATAACTGCATTAAATGCAGCAAGGCTTCTGTACTCCTCCAGGCCCTTGGTACATTCATCGAGAAATGGTTGCATTAAAGTTCACTTTTCTTATCTTCTGCCAAAATCCACGTACAAAATTAGGAATAGGATGCGCGTGTTGTTGCCAAAAAAAAAATACATACCAAAAAGTTTGTGCCTATTGTAATTCTTGAATACTTAGCATTGCTATGGTTATACCTTCGCGTTCTTTTTGCTTGCACTCGCTAGACGAGGCCATGAATGACGCAAGTGCAAGTCTAACCGCCCGCGCTGCATCTATCTCACCACAATGTTAGATCTGAACTGTGCTCGTAAAAATGGTTGCAACAGTATATGGGCGCCTTTGTTTTTGCTAGAACCTATTTCATGCAACCATCGTTTTTGCAGCCAAGTCACGCCTTGCCCATTGCTTTTTGCTTTTTTGGTTTTCTATAAAGGCGCAAGGTCCCCCTTTTTTTCTCTCGCGCTTCCTGCAAACATTTAGACTCAGCCGCTCATTGCGCCGATTTCTCGTCAGCACTCCATGTTTCATGAACACATCCCGCCTCCTGGCTCAAACACTCGTGGAGCTGTACCTTCCAACTCAAGCCATCTGCCGTTGAATCCTGCCGATCATAAGTCGCTTTTGCATTCCGTGACCTCACCCACTCAGTCTTATTCACATGACCCCGCTCTACATAATAACGAATCTGCACCGGCCATGTCCGCCGCATCTCTGAACATAAGCGATACATCGCATGGTGCAAATAAGCGCCCGGTGGCGCGTAGGGCTTGCCTTCTGTGCCGAGAAAAGAAAATCAAATGCGATGGTGAGATGATACTGATGGACCCACAAGAGCCTCAGCCTGTATGTTCGAATTGCAAGTTTTTGGGAACAGAGTGTGTGTTTGTTCGAAGCATGAGGGGCGGGCGGCGCCGTAGACGTGCGGACCCGCCTCTGCCTTGCCAGAATCCAGGGTTCATGAAAAAGGCACGCGAAATCTTGGATCAGTCTACACTGCAATTTGCCGGCCAGCGTCCTCCCTCGGGGCCCCTACAATTTCCGCACTTCCAGCCTAGCCAAGCGGATACGCTTCCTGTCAACACAGCGGTCAATCATATGCCTATTCCCGAACCAGGAAAGTTGGATTCTTCTACAACTCTGGCGTCCACGCATTCCGCACCATGGGAACCACCTCTCGTTGCGGATCTCCATCCCCCGTCATTCATGAAACTCAAATTGCCGTCCCCGACCCTACTGCATTCAACGTCCTCCGTTTCCAGAGACTCTGTGTCAGGAGTTTCATCGACAATATCTATGGATCAAGATATGCCTAAGCGGGGGCATTTTCATGAGCTACACCGTAAACATGGTCATCATCGAGAGCACCCCCATAACCACGGTCCTCGTGCGCGTGACGCGTGGAGGCATGAAACAGGTCCTCCCTTCAAGGAAAAACACAAGTGGCATCACAGACATCATGATCCATATACACCCCCGCCTTCAGCATTTTACCCTCCCTTTCCGGCATATTTCCATGGGCCTCCGCCTCCACCTCCGCCGCATTTCCCGTATGGTGCTCCAATGCCTCCACACATGATGTATCATGCCCCTCCGTATCTTCATCACGACCCGCGTGGGCGACACGGACCCCCTATGCCCTACGACTTCCCAAATGAAAGAAGGTCCCCTGAGGTGCATGAGAAAGAGCTTTACGAGAAGAAGAGAATGCACGATGATCGCGAGTTTGCAAGTTCTCGCGGACACGGTGCTGATTTCGGCCCACATGGTCCACATCACCCCTTCGGGCACCACGCATACCCCGGGCCCCATGGACCAAGCGATTATGGCAGGCCTCAAGTCCCCCAAATGTTGCGAGAGCCTCGTGACCATTCACCCTATTTTATGAAAGACCATGCTCCACATCAATTTCTGGGGCCACATATTTCGCACTTGCCGTATGAACACGCACAAAAATATGATCTAGGGCATGAGAAAAGGAATAATATTGGTCTCGACACCCCAAAGAGCTTTGAGCATGAACATTATCGGTCTCAAGGGCAATTTGATCGTGTGAGGCTCACGCAGCATAGTCCGGTCAACGGTTTTTCTGATAAGCCAGGTGTGGGCTCCAGAACAGCACGAACAGATGCCAGCGGTCAGCAGAACCAGGAGTCACTGCTTAAACAAGATCGCACGCGTGACTCCGGCAGTCACCAAGCACCACCCGAATTAAATGAGTATATGGACTCGTGCACTCCTATTGGGAAAGAGTCTGGGTCAGGCAGGTCAAATTGTAGAGAAAATCCGCTGTCACAGTCAGATGATCGGTCTGCCCAAATCTCGAATAAGAGCATACGGCGGAATCAACAAAGGAATGACTCTATGAGCGAGAGTACGGCGTCCTCAAAAAGCGACGCGAGTATGGACTCAAGTCGGTCAGATGACCGCTGCCTGGATCAAGGACTGGGGGCGAAAGTTGGGGTCCGTGACTATGAGCTCGCTCGAGAGAACACAAGTGTACCTCCTTTCGCGCCAGAACACGCCACGTTTCTTGCCTCGAAGACAGTCAATGCACCTGATTTCACGCATGAATCTTCTAAAGCTCTTGGGAATACACCTTGGCATAGAAGCTTTAGAGACGACCTTGTCGAGAACAACCTTCCTTCTGAGACTACGCTTCTCGCCGCTGTCGACTTTTATTACGATCATTTGCACCCGAACCACATGTTGCTTCCTTCCAAAAAGGATTTTCTCAAGTGGTTCCTGCCCAGCTCAGAGAGCTCAATCTATCATGCAATCTTGGCTAATGTCTGCGCGAGAAGAAAGCTTCCGATTGACGAGAGAGAACTTATTTGGATTGAAAAAGCTTTGAAATTCTCCGACAACCTTAATGACTTTGGCATGCTCCTCTGTTATACGCTTTGCTGTCGCACGTCGGCTGTCAAAGACGATTCAAAGAAGAATGCCCAATTCACTACAGAGGTATTCAATATAGTGGAGAGTAATCGGTACGTCGAGATTCTCCGGCTAAAACGTGGTGATCTCAATCGACGGAAGACTTACGAGAAAGAATGTATACTTCGTGTGGTCTGGGCACTCTGGTGCGGCATTCTCTTAGTGAGATTAAACTCAGGCCACCCCTACTCTTTACCCGAAGATGTCGCAAAACGCGATTCACTAAGGACCATGAGTTTTACAGACTTGTCGAGCAAGCTCCCTCTTCCTTTGTCGAGTGATGGCTTCGAAAGATTGGACGACACGCGAAGATTGACTCTAGAAGAATTCAGGGACAACAAACTCGATGACATGAATTTTGTGACTAAGGCCATGCTGCTATTGAGGGATACGCTCGACAAAATATCCATGGGCAGCCTTGTCGAAGAAGATCTATCAATTGACTCTGTTTTCGAAAGAAGTTTGAGCGGCTCCACATACGAGCTCAAAAATAATGTTGTGACCTTGAGTCGACCTCATGTGAAGGCCAATTTTGTTCTCAGATTTGCAAAGTTGACTCGTGGACTCCATTTTGTTAAAGATGTCATGATCTTTCACTATTTGATTGGGCTGAAAAGCGCAGAAGATGGAGACGACGTGAGCGGCATAGCGCCGCGCACTATCAATTATGTGAAAGCGCTCTCTGGAAGTGATCTCATTAACATCGAACAAATTGAATCGCAAGTTGTCGCTATGAGCGATTTTCAATGGAGTTGCGTTTTATACAGTTTAAGAGAGTTGGCTGAGATGTCAAAGATTTTATTCCTCCACGTCGGTATCCAACCTAAAGAGTCGGAGAGGAAAATTCAGGTGCGCTACGATCGTTCGCCTGAAGTGAAAGATGGTTCAGGCCAAAATGACAATGGCGAACATGTATTGCTTGAAGGAAGCGAGCTTCTAGATTGGTGCCTGAGTCTTCTCATTGGTGTGATCCCAAGCTTTATCGTATTGGGTTGCTTCGTCAAGCTCAATCGTCATCTAGGTAAGGTTGAGGTTGAGCTTTTAAAATCCTCGCCCAAGAAAAGTGTATTCATACCCGTGACTTCGGAGTCTGATGTTACTGAAGTTTTCGACCGCAAATGGTTAGTGACATGCTTTGAAAACGTGGCATACGTCTTGAAAGCTCGATTACAGTGTGGGGCGACGGCACAAACTGCGACTGTGACCAATATCCACAGAGTCGGTCATTTTATGGAAGAAATTGTGCGAAGGCTAGGTGGATCGCGAGGATGAGCGAGGGGCACGTAGGTGGAGCAGCAACCGTTTAATTTAAGCGCGCCTCAAAAGAAGAATTAACGCGGGGCAATCGCATCATTAGACCTTTATCACGCATTATTTGCATCAACCGTGTGTCCTAGAATAACCAAGAATTATAGCGAAAACTCCTGTAACACGCATCAAATTATGATTAATGTTTTCAGACCGTTCAGTGAAAAGATCATGGACATCCTGACAATTGAGTCACTAACCAGGGACGTACACTTGAAGCCGATACACTCACACAACGACTATTGGCGCAAAAGGCCATTCTTCGACGCTTTACTGTACGGGTGCACAAGCATTGAAAGTGATGTGTGGAAGTTCCATAAAGATTACACTGTTACAGACACAGTTACGGAATCAACATCGAGATTCATAAGGGACCAGGTCTATGTGGGACATAATCAAGTCCACCTCAAGTCAGAAAATACGCTCGAAGCTTTGTACTTGACACCATTGTATCGAATGCTAGAAAGTGCCAATAAAAGGTACTCGGAGCCGATTATGAGTATGCCTAGCAAAAATTTTGGGGTCTTTTTCGACTCTCCAGAGCTGACCTTGAATTTATGGCTTGATCTCAAGACCGAGGGTGTGGAAACGTACTTGGCCTTGAAACAGCAATTGAAAATGTTTATGGATAAAGGATACTTGGCTTATTACAATGTTTCCAAAGCAAGCTTTGTGGATGGGCCTGTCGCTATCACTCTTACAGGGGATGTTCCCTGGACTTTCTTAGAAGAGGAGGAAAAAAGTGTAGACTCTCGACAAGTTTTCCTTGACTGCCCATTGGAACAATTTATTGGGGCCGACGAAAAAACTCGGCAGAAATACCGCAAATTCTGTCTTTTTGCCAGTGCATCTTTGGAGCACTTGCTTGGCAAGGAGGACTTCAAGAGCTGCTTGAGTCAAGATTTTAGCGAGGCGCAGAAATCGAGATTGAAACAGAGTTTTGATGTGGCGCACGCATTGGGGATCAAAACAAGAGTCTGGGGAGGAGTAGACTGGCCGATACACGTGAGAGACATGCACTGGAAAAGCCTCTGGAGGCTAGGTTGTGATTTGATAAACGCGGACGACCTTGAGGCAGCGGCGAATATGTTTTGAGCTAAATTTCCAACGGGAAGTTGCGAATAATTGTGTCTATAAATTAGAAATGCTAGAGAGCTTGGACTAATAGTGGGTCTTGAGGTACTCGTAGGTGTAAAAAATCACGGCATTTGCAGGGATCGAACGCATCAATGTGATTCCTAAGCCATTGTACAAATTGGCGATTCCTCCGGGGCGACTCACTAAAAAGTCGAACACGTTTTTGAATGACGACTCGCTGGCCAGCCTTCCGGATATGTGTGCAGTCTGAATGTTGGATTTGATGGTATCTACCGGATACACGGATAGGTTGAAGAGGAACCCGGCCGTGGCGCCGCTCATGAGCGAGTTGATGTTTTTCTGCTCGGGCCACCACTTGTTGAAAGCTATCAAAGATTTCTCGTAGGAAGCAAACCAGACTGCGGTGCCAGCCATTTCTCTCATGAGCGTCGAAGAAAGGCCCAGCCAGAGCCCAGATACGCCGTTTTTCTTAATGATTTGGGTCAGAATAGACGTGTACGACTCATGGCGTGTGCGTTTCAGAAGATTGGCAACTTGTAAATTGCACTTTATCAATTCTACTGGTGTAAGCACAAAAGACGCCGCAAACCCAGAAAACGCCCCGCTGCAGCAAACAGACATCATTGATGAGGCGGGCCAATTTGTCAGCAGCCGCAAAAACAGATGTGCGTATTCATAGGCCGAAAATAACACGGCACTTTCCAAGCACGCGCCGGCTAGCGGGGCCTTGAGGCCTTTATAAAAGGCAAGTATGCCTTCGTTGGCCAAAATGTGCGAGATTACATTGACCGTGGACCCAGCACCGTGTGCGGACTGGAGCCGCACTTTCACCGTGTCAAACGGGAACTCTATGATTTTGCCTAGACATCCTGCAGCGGCACCGTACACGATCTCCTTCGTCGGGTCGACCATTCGACAGTTCTGCGTTATACAGCGGGGACCTGTTTGACTTTTTGAAGACTGTTTTTGTGGAAAAGTAGGCCGGAGTCAAGGCTCGGCATTCCGATCTATTAATGCACTTGTATGCAGGTCTGCAACCGCTGGCGCGCGTTTGGAGCCATTCTTGAAGGTTATACCAGGGCATGTGAGATGAGCAGGTGGAAAGGCACATTTTTAGTTGTTGGTGATGATCTTCTGCTTCAACTTTAAGTCCTGAAAACTAGACAAGTTGTTCTATATATTTACGAATTTGATTTTTTTCAAGGTGTTCAGCCGCAAAAAAGTATACCCAGCTCTTCTTTAGGGTGACTTTATCCCCTTATCAGCGCATGATACCCAAGCAGAATTGTCATGAGATTAGTGGTCATGACTCACTGAGGTCTCTTTAAATAATGCCGCTGCTGATGGGCCCTTACTTTCTCTCATGCCACTTACAAAAGATTTGGGAACTAGTTTTCTTTGCGTGAATCTACGCAAGACTATAGAACTATGGAATACCATACGCAGCATCGATACTATGCACTAAAGTTGACTTCCTGGCGTGGCAGGTTTCAATGGTCGAGTCTGTACTTTTCGTCCCATTGGTTCAGGCCGCAATTGCAACTCTGATAGCAGTAGGGGCAGAAACGCGAGCGCATCCGACGAGTCGCATCATCTCAGGGAATGAAACTCTTTAACGACCGTAACGAGTGGTTTTTTTTTCGAATTCTGAAGATGCTTTGACCGGCACCGGGATAAATCTGTATTTAAATGACCTCTCAAGCCCACTTTGTTGCCATAAATCGATGGAGATCTTTCATTTGTTATCGAGTATACCCTTTTCTGTTTTAGTCAATTTAAAACTGAGATGACATAGCGTCTCCAACGCGTCTATGACCAGATCGAATGATGGCGCGTTTGGGGAGAGACGTCTGGCCTAAGCGTGATTAAATGTGCGAGAATTGGATAGAAAAGTTATTACTTTTTTTCTGTAAGAGGACAAAACGCATCAGCTTACGAGATGGTACCGTAATCACGTGACGCTCGTGAGCAGCATTAATAGCTGGGCACTTCCAATGGGGAGGATTGGAAACCATTCAGAAAATACGCCTAAGCAGTCCATATGTCTAATCGCAAGTGATTAAAGCATTCCCTTTCTCTGTGTACTCCCTTGAAGGGTGATCTTTCTATACGTCCTTTCATTCTTATAAAAACTACTAGTTCAAATTGTTTTTACAATTCTTCTAACTCCAACCACTTCTCGAAGAAGCTGTAATCTTGTTGTATGAATCAAAAATCCAATTTCAAGGATTTTTCAGTCCAAGTAATTTTCAAGAGTCAGATATTTTAAGCTCTATCCGACGTTTAATTTCAGCTGAAACTAAACTTGTGCAAGAGTTGATATGGCCGTAAAGCCCAGTTTTCCCACTTGGAGCAGAGACCAACGCTCACAGAAATGAGATTTCGCGCGTAACGCCGAGAGACATTTTCAGGTGTCTAGGAATACTTCCGTCTGGAAATCTTTATCATGAATGAATAAAAGAAAAAAAAGGGAATATTGATGATCGAAGTGATTCACGATTAAATTGGGAGCGGAAAGTCAATATGGTTCGCACGAGTGAAATTCATTTGTAACTCTGAAACCGCGACATTTTCTATAGTGGTTCTCCCCAATACAATATATCCGCCTACTTATTTATCTTCAGTAGCCTGTCTACCTGTTGAACCGGAAACAGAAAAATGAACAAAAAAATTTCCAGCCCGGTGTATATTTCCACATTCAAAGCTCTCGCAGAACCGGTCGTGCCTAGACGTGATTGGGTTGAGCCCTAAAAAAAACAGCAAGGTCCAAACACAAAGCACAATAATAGGTGAAGATGCAAAAGATGGCGGAAAAAAAAGGTTTAAGGCTAGTAGCAGCTGAATCAAGACCTAACATGTGTGCCGAATCAGACTTGCGTGACCAGGAACGGGCGTCGACTGTACATCGGAATGGTGTACTTACCAACCTTAGCCTATCTTTTCGGTTTCACCTACTAGGTCCAATTCACGCTACTTTTCATTTCATTTCAAAAACAAAAACAAACGTAGAATATCCCAATTTGACCCTCTCGCAAGCACAGAAAATGATTGCTTATTGTGAAAAAATATCCCCACTGACGAGATCTCCAGGCCTTATAAAAGTTCCACATCGGCCATCATGCAGAGGTGGTCGGACGGATACGCCCCCACTTGCGGAAGAAACCCAATCATTTCCTTATCACGAGGCATCCGGAGTAGCCCTATAAGCTTGACCTGGCTATGCCTGGTAAGCTCATCCACATTGTCAGCTTTGGTATAATCATTCCCGTCCCATGGGCATACCACAAAGATGAAATCAAGCAAACCTTGAAAATCCGGTCCCCAGAACGAAAAATGCGGCTCATTTCTCGAATTATTGATGTTCGAATTTTCAGGCTGCACAAGGTGATAGCCAGCTGAGTAGAGTGAAACTGCTCGCAAAGGGATATCGTTATGTGAAGTCTCGATTTTCAAGAGATGCGAGGGGTCCCCGGTATTTGTGGCATCAAAGTGAAAGGGCTTGGAAACTAGAGCCATGAAGGCATCGTCATTAGGCGTAGAGTTAAAGTCGCCAGCGAGAAACGTGTAACAGTCAGACACGCCGTAATCAGCTGCACACTGTTTTGAAAACTCGCTGATGTAATCCAACAAGGCCGCTGTCTGCTCGGTTTTCTTGAGGCGTAAATGAACATCCGCGGGAAGGTGCGTGTTGGCGATAATCAAACCACCTTTTGAAGGCCGAAGGCGATTCTCTGAGAATTCATCTTTGAATCCAAGGCACAATAATAACGCACGATGACTATCGGGATTATTGCTATGACTAAATAGCATCGAGTCTTCATAATGCTTGATCTTCCACAGAATCTCCGTGAAAAAGTCCCGTTTGTAGCAAATCGCCATTGCATTGATCGAATTGTGCATCGAGAGGACTAGTTGATACCCAAGCTTGGAAAGGCGCTGCCTGAACTTGTACATTTTGGCTTGCTCGACTTCTTGAAGACATACGATATCAGCATCGTAGCTACCGATCTCGTGAGCTAGAACAGCATACCTCTGGTCAGCATAACATATCCCATCCCATCCCGATATCTCCGTTTGGGACATTGGGTCCGGATATTGTATGTCATGATCGATAATTGCGGGCCTCGTATCTTGGGCGATCGGATCTGCAACATGTTCCGGTGCTGATAGAAGCCACTGAGGTTTGATACGATATTCTGATCAACGTCCACATTGTGATCACCATTTCCCTTATATCTCATTGCTGGGAACATTGCTGGGAACATGATTTTTTTTTGAAGAGAAAAGTTCGAAAAATCGCAAGTTTTAGCTGCTCTTTATACATTTGCACCCTAGGGCAATTTCCCAGCCACATGTTTCTTGGGGACGTATCCAGTGTGGGGCCAAAGAGCCAAACAATGCGCTTTTACAAGGCAAACTTTGCTAAAGATTGAATTGCCAAATCGAGTCACAAATTTGTCGTTTGTTTCATTTCCTATACTGTGTGAAAAGTCATCTACAGCGAGTACTGTATTGTGCGCCACTTATTGAAATTAGCCCCTCATTTCCCGGATTGATAACAATGGCATAAATAGCTTATTGAATGCGGTTGGGTTTGGCCTGATTGGGCAGTCATTCATTGTTGTCTACTCTTCGTATTTAGCACCTCATAACCAAAGACGCATGGCCTACACAAAAAAAAAAAAAAAAATAGAGAACAAACTGACCCCACTCGGGAAACAAAGATCTGAGGCGGACAATGGAACAACTATCAGAAACTCATCAGGTTGAAGGCTCTTGATAGAAAGAATACCTTTATTTGGGCTTATCAAAATATACTTCAGAATTGAGCAATTTGACTTATCAGAGTGAAGATCACGGGTGCCGAATCGATTACCACCTGGAATTTAGCTTCACACAGATAAATCGATACACGATCTTTTTTTCTTTTTTTTTTCTGATATCCCACATTTGAACTAGAATGTATCGGTAGATGATTCTGTTCCAGTCCATCTCAGATGGGAGCAAATAACTATTTGATGCACGCAGAAAACTATCTATATTAGTGCTGATGCATCCGGCTGGCTATCATAAACAATCACTTCAACGAAGAAGGAAACACACGAGCAAATTCGGGAATTTCAAACTTGTTTCTGAAGCACGGAAGATTAAACAGGACAACCTCGTTGATGCTCCCTCTGAACAAAGGGAACAAAGTGAACTCTTTACAGCCAGGTCTACAGCGTGAGGTGGCTTTCAAAGGAACCTAGACTAGGGTGGGGGCTGAATGAGGCAGCAAACTATATAAGAATTTTATAGAGCATTAGCTCAAAAGCCCGTTCGAAATACTACAAAAGACTACCGCTTACAAATATTGAGCATTATCATTCATTCATTCTAGTTGTACTACTTCGTAGCCAAAATTTAGGGCCCCCTTCCTTTAGAGGGGGACCAATGCATAATCACCTGGACACTAAATGCCGGCTCTTGGGTGAAGTCTATGGATAAAAGTTTATCCAGCAGTTTCGAAAATTGATTCGAAAAGAGCCCTAAGATTTTAGGGCTTATGCCATTCTAGTTAAAATGGAGACATTTTATGCATGTAGTGGATCGTCGTGATTAGGTCTATAACCTCGCCAATCTTTTGATTCCGCCGCCCGTGATATTTTCACAGGTGAGGTGGATGTGCGATTTTGCCTTTACAAAATCAGAACACTTGATGTTCTTTTGAATGGTTGATGCTTCCTCTTATGGGTATGTTTTGATGGGTTTTGTGATCTTTTTTTTTTGTTTGGGTACCGAAAAATGAAACGAGAAATTGGCCACTTCCGAAAAGTTTTCCACTCAGAGCAATTCCACCCTTGCCATCATGCAGAGGTGGTCTGATGGGAAATAATACTCTTCTGGAAGAGGTCCAACCATCTCGTGGATATGTGGCATGCGAAGCAAAGCCAAAAGCTTGATATTGCAGTACTTCTCAAGTTCATCCAAGGATTCGATATCAGTTTCGTCGTCCCGATTCCACTCACGAACTGAGAATATATAGTCACAAACGCCGTGCCAGTGTGCACCGTAGAAAGAAAAAGCAGGCTCGCCTTTATCGTTGTTTACACTGGCATTTGCGCTGTCAACAAGCTTATAGCCAGCGGAATAGAGTGAGATTGCCCGTAAATGCATGATGGTGCGCTCGGTTTTGAAAGTATCTGGACATTCTTCAGATTTGGTCAGCTCGACGCTGAGGGGTTTGGAGACAAGGTAAAGGTATGCAGCATCACTCGGCCCCGAATTGAAGTCTCCGGCAAGGAATGTGTAGCAGCTCTTGAGTCCCAATTGGACATCACAATAATGAGCAAACCGTTTCATAAACTTGAAAAGAACTCCAACCTGTTCACATTTGAGGTACTCCAGGCCCATTCCCGATGTGAGATGGGTATTGACGATAATGAGTCCATCCTTCAGCGGTTGTGGATGGGAATCCAAGATCGCATTCTTGAACTTCAAACATAACATCATGGCGCAGTTATTTTTATGCTGTGAATAGTGCAATTCCAGGTTATATTTGCTAATTTGCGAATGAACCGCTTCAAAAAGGTCTTTCTTATAGCATATTGCCATTGTGGTGACAGTGTTGTGTCTCAGAAGAAGTATCTCATAGCCATATACTTGAAAACAGTCCTCGAAAACAGAGAGCTTTTGCAAATCCACCTCTTGAAAACAAACGATGTCTGGGTTATATGTCGAAACTTCCATTAAAATTACACGAAAGCGGACATCCAAGAAATCTGTGTCCACGTACACGTACTTTCGCCAGTCGCAAATGGTCAAAATGTTGTAAGTCATGATGGTGAGCTGCACCCCACTTGTCACATTAGTTTCAATAATCGGTAACATCTCCCTGTACTCACATGAGATATCAAGAATACCGTCATATAATTGCCGATTGGGATCTTTTTTGTAGCATTCGCTCATTTTTGGTTGATGATATGACCAGAAACGTAAATATTGTTTGGTTAGGATTCCTTCTTGACGGGCCATATCTCTTAAGGTTCATGACGCATAAAATCCCTATCAATAACGAGACTAGTCCACCGTAAGGATAAATCACTATTGTTTATGCAATCGTATTTCAAACATTGTTCTCGGTGATAGTTTGATAAACTTAGGTTTAAGAGCAACAATGCATGGGTAACAATGCATTAGTTATGACACACAACAGGCTAGATCTAGTGTTGCCCTTCACGAGCTAAACTACAAAATAATATCCCTTTTCCTTCCACTTGGAAATTTTGGCTGTTCATGAAAAGTGAAAGAAGCAAACTTGCCGAGGGCAAGGCTCACGGCTGATTGATCGTTTTCGCCATAGCTATGCAAACGCAGCGAGACTTATTCCGTAACAATAGCCACATGAAACGTGTAGTCTCGTCGTATTTCACTATCAAGTCTTTGTTTTCCGTCAGTTAACTTGCTCAGACTGAAGAGATAGTGATTTTAGACCGGATAATGTGAAAGACAACGAACGACAAGATTATAATAGATTGGACTGAATAAGTCGCAATTTTCTAGGAAGAGCAAACAGAGCATGTCGAGCTAATTAAGTTTAGATTATCATTTTGTAATAATTTCAGGCCTTACTATGGGCGGAAACAAACAAAAGAAAAGAAAGAGACCAATTTTTGGAGAAATGCCATTTCAAGCAACTTTACATCATGTCACTCACGTGATCTCGTCAAACAATAGCTCCACTAGTCAGCCAGTCGGCCCATCTTATCAAAAAAGCATCATCAAAGCCATGGCGTCTCACAAAACTCTACACATTGATTCGTAGCAATGATTATTATACTATGTATGACAGAAACCCGCCTGCTTATCTCAAAGGCATGAATCTGGCAGAAGCGTTACCGGCTCTACCGTGTCTAACAGGGGAGTAGGTGATGGAGAACTCACCCAAGTAGTGGCCAACCATCTCTGGCTTGATCTCAACGGTGTTGAAAACCTTACCGTTGTAGACACCAACCAAAGAGCCAATCATCTCTGGGACGATGATCATGTTTCTCAAGTGAGTCTTGACAATAGCAGGCTTCTCGTTGGCTGGCGTGGCCAACTTGGCGGCTCTCAACTTGGCAATCAAGCCCATTGGCTTGGCACCCAAGCCTCTGGAGAATCTTCTTCTGACTCTGGCACCGCAGAGCTTGGTGAACTCCTCGGTCTCCAATTCAACCAACTTGGCAAGGTCAACGCCCTTGAAGGAGAAGGTCTTGAAGG
Organism: Metschnikowia sp. AWRI3582; assembly: GCA_002894445.1. Classification (NCBI taxonomy): domain Eukaryota; kingdom Fungi; phylum Ascomycota; class Pichiomycetes; order Serinales; family Metschnikowiaceae; genus Metschnikowia; species Metschnikowia sp. AWRI3582. The sequence continues at coordinate 163,414 of LPNK01000081.1, read as the reverse complement.
TTCTCTTCCTCTGGTTAGCTAATGATGTTAGTATTTGAAATTTGAGATTTAAACTATGGGTTTTGCGATTTGAGTTTTGCGTTTTTTGAAAGGGTTTGAGATGGGTAATGATGGTGATGTGGTGCTGTTTTGAGGGGTACTGGTATATGGAGGAAGGAGGATGAGTTTGGCGTGGAAAGACCTTTTCGAAGATTTATGAATTCCATTCTTGTGAGCCTCTTCTGATACATCTAAGGATATATTTCTTGCGTTTTTTTATCTTGTCGTGGGGCAGAATTCTCAGAATATGAGGCGATTCTTGGTGTAGATAACTCCACTATGGGGCGCCAACGACTCGGTTTTGGTGACAATCGGGAATCCATAGCCACATCCAGTATTTCAGCATAACCTCACTTCAGCAGCTCATAATACCACCAGCAATATCTCATTTAACCCTTATTTCTTCATTCGTGACACATACTAGTCTCAGCCATGATTATTGATGTAGGTGAACTCTGGAAAAATCCGTGCTAAGAAGATTTGCGTGAAATGAAAATTTTGCTGGCCAGTGCGGGCCGCTCGCGGGCGTGCACACAGGACAGGCAAGAAAGAGCGCACGTGACCAAACATGAAGTATGCAGTACTGATTTTGTCAGTGAGCCGCACCGCGAGCACGATGTGACTGTCTGCTTTTGGCTAGGAAAAAAGGCATTTTGCGCGCACGTGATGGCGTGACTGTTTTTCGCCGCGCAATTTTGGTTTAAGGCGGCCCAAGGCGGCCCCAGTCTCACCAATTCAATGGCTCCTGGGACAATCGCCCGTTCGCGCCACAAAGCATAGGGAGGCTTAAATTTGGGGCCAGAATGTGGAGCCAGAGCCCATGACAACACTTTCTGCTGGAAGGATACAATACACGTTGCATCTCACTCGTAGGAAATTTATTGTTTATAATTTGATTAGCCTCATTTATTTGTTCCGACTGTTGATAATCCAATTAGTATTAGATCATGTAAGCCTTTTTATTGACTGACTGATTTCCTAGCTTTCTCCTAAAGTCACACAGGCCCTGAGTCTCGCACCGAGCGAAGCCCCGAGGCAATTGCAAACACGCAGACTGATAATAATCCAGAAGAATGCCCAATACATATTACACACCTGCATTCAGTGTTCAATGTTGACAATTACGTCGAAATTGCTCTTTTCAGCCGTATCACATGATTATCAGCGAACTATTGTTCAAACCAACCTGATTCACCTAACTAGTGATAAACCCATTTAACCGTCTCCGGGCCAGCGTTGCGTATTGAGCACAGCAGTGAGCACTGCGGGCCCTGACCTAGGGCACCAGCCGCCGCCGCACGTGACCTGTAAGGCAACAGTACTTGTCTCGAGAAACACGCCGACCCCTGAGGATGCCATAAAATCGAAAACTTCAATGATAAAATCCGCTATTTCTCAAACACACTGAAGACTCCCCACGTCAATTATCCCCCGTGACCCATCCAAAACTTGTTGTCCAGAAGTGTAATTACAAGCTCTCGAGGTGATGCACCCGTGCACCAGAGCGAAGATCGCAGCTCGTCCGGCACGAAAACTCACCGAAAAATTTTCAAACCCATTTTCTCTCTTCTTCACCAAAGGATAGTCCGCACTCTCCGCTTAAACTGATTATTCTAGAATGAAGTACTTGGCTGCTTACTTGCTCTTGGTTCAGGGTGGCAACGCTGCCCCCTCTGCCGCCGACATCTCCTCCTTGTTGAGCTCTGTTGGTGTTGACTCCGAGGAGTCCAGAATCTCTTCTCTCTTGTCTGAGTTGGAGGGCAAATCCGTCGAGGAGTTGGTTGCCCAGGGTAACACCAAGTTGGCCTCCGTGCCTTCCGGTGGTGCCGCTGCTTCTTCTGGCTCTGCTGCCGCTGCCGGTGGTGCTTCCGCCGAGGCCGCTGAGGAGAAGGAGGAAGAGGCCAAGGAGGAGTCCGATGACGACATGGGCTTCGGCTTGTTCGACTAAGCGCCGTCGTTTGTTTTTATATCATATATGCATAATACACTCGGTCCTTCATATTTGTTGTGGAAGTGATGCACTGTAGATCTGCAGGGTTTTTATGTAGGTGATACCAGGTTAGGGGATCCAGATGGTATATTGCCTGGCGTAGATCTATCTGTGAAATCCCATTTTTTCCAAAAAGTTTATCATGTGTTTTTACCTTTAGAAGGATCTCCATTTTACATTTCGTAGGCTGGATGGCGAAACTGCCCTCACAGTCGCGTGACTGCTTGTGGTTCAGACCATGTGGCAAAATGATTCATTATCGTATCAGATTGTTGGATGGGATGCAGCAATTGAGAGTTTGGCTAGCTGGTGGTGTTGCCCAAAGGTGATGTATCGCACTAGTTGGCCTCTCAGGTGTTGTCTATGCAGCTACACAAGCCATAATATTTACGTGACTGGAACTCCAGGGTACTAGCACAGCTTGTAAGCAAAGGTATACTCTTCACTGGCTAGATAACCTTTAGGGTTGCAACCCATCTCCATCGGCGTAAATTTTTTCAAAAAAGCACGTTGATATCTCACTTTGACCACACAATTGTTGATTTCCATCCAAAAGGCACTCCTCTCACTATGTGTCATAACCCACCTATACTTGCCAGGGCAAACATTTTTGTCCCTCAAAATTCACACAACGGCATTATCGTTTTTGATGACTGGACGCTTGAAGATCCCTCGCTTGCCGTGGCCGCATTTGACGCACCTTTGCCATCAGTCAAACACTTCACAGCACAATGCTTCATTAATCAATCACATGTTCTTGAAAGTACTTGAGCTAATCAAGTTTTCTCTTCCATTCATTTTTGTAGCCCCCTGAAAAACAACTCGAACACCTTGTTTTAGCCTGGAGTGAGAGCAAACTCGAGTTTTCCCACAAGTACATTAAACCTGCTCATTTGCGGACCCAATGCATCGACACTTTTCTCTTCCTTGGGCTCTTCTTGAACATCATCGATATCGCTATCATAGCCCATTGCCAGCGTTTGAAAATTCGAAGAAAAATCCAAATTCGTGTTCAATTTCTTAAGATACTCCAACTTCTGCATCTTGTACACCAAATCCTCATTCAACCGTATAAGTCTCGCCCGCAAATCGTCATACCTGCGTCGAAGCTCGCCTCTTTTCTCCTTGTGTGCCCCAATAGACTTTTCCAATTCCCCTTTTGTGGCCTCCATGTACAGATTTCGGGTTTCTGTCATTTCTGAAGGTACAACTTCTTCGTTATCTCGCACAAGGGTATCACGGCCGGTTTCAGCCTCATATGTGGTCTCCAAATGAGCTTCAAGACCGGAATCTTGCTCGTTCTCCTTATCTTCTTCCCCGTCATGCTTTTCTTCATCGTTTTCCCCGTGAAGCGCAAATAAGTACCGGCCCTCGGGGAGAATTTCCGCGAGGTTGTTCAACATCCCTATGCGGTCCTTTAGCCGCCCGCTGCCTGCAAACTTGTCGGTCAAAACAGGCTTAATTATGCGGTCTATTTTTTCTAGCGACTCATTGACACGCAAAAGATTTGCATGCTCGGCCTTGGCCACCTGCTGGACGATCTGGTGAACCACCTGTTTGTTATACCTCGTGCGATTATGCCGTTTTACAAGCAAATTGCACTTGAAAAGCACGCTTTGCGCCTGCGAGGCTGTGATCTCGCCTTCATGTATCATCTGCTTGACATTCTCGTCAATTTTCACCGGTGTATTGAGAACCTTGATCTGGTCGTCGATAAATCGTTTGATTTGGAGGTAGCTCATGATTCAGAGTGCTTGGTTGGTCCTGGGTTGGTGAAAATCACGGTTTTTATGCATACAATTTATTAAATCGCAGTGAAATATGCTAGAACTTGTTAAAAAAGTGATTTATGGAGACTCTACTAAGAGATGTAAATCGCGTCAAATGAGGTGCATATCTGAAGGTAAACATCCAGTCACGCGTTCCTGTATTGCACGACGCACAGCGCTTTCGAAAAGTATTCATATCACGTGATGAGATCCAGTCTAAGGTGGAAACTGGAAAGGTGACAAGAAATCCAGAGCAAATATAGATTCGAAAAAACACGTCAATTCATGATTTTTCTTTTATGGAAAATTCAATCCATCCAATTAATTCAGATATTTCAGTCGAGCACAACTAGAGATGGCTTGGGGTTTTATCTTTCACCGATTCACGCGCATCAAGATTCAATGTAAGACGCGTCGGTGGGTGCAAATTGCATAAGATACAATTGAGTATTGATGGAATGATGACGTTGCGAGAAAAAAATAATAGGTTTTTCGCGTAAATGGTTTTGACAAGAAGTATCATAATTGAAGAACTAGTTATCTGCCGTTTGGTGGATAAACCTCGTAGTATTTTACAGTATGTATTGAGGTGTGACCTGCTTACGGTAATCATATCAGGCCAAGAATAAGATACATGATTGGCTATATGCCTTTTTTTTGCAAGATGCATCCTGGTTAACTGAGCATCTCCAAAATCGGTATACTCAGCTTTTCATCAAACGTCATTTATGAAAAGTATTTGCTCAGCTCCTCCATCATGAACTCAAATGTACTTCTCCGAGAGGCAGCGTGCGATCGTTGAATTGTCTATCATCGCCCTAATGGGTGTGTAGATTAGTCCTACTAACAATGAATTTTTGATATGGAAAAGAATCTTTGAGCTGTCCTTGAAAGAATGAAAGAAAAAAATATTCTCACATGATGCAATCGTATCCGGAATATTCATCAGCTCACTTACTGGCTTACTGCTTGGGTTAGTGGGTGTATGGTAAAATTCTTCACATAAAAATTTATGCCATGTCCTCAAGTACTGTTGCTTATTCAAGTAAAGTTTACCAAAAAGACATAGCAAAAAGCAGCAAAGTCGAGCAAAAGATCTTTTTTGATAACAACATGATCCTTTTGGCATACATCACGCGGTTGATGAACAATTGCCTTTAAATCAGACATATCAAAGCGGGACATATCATCACCACCACACTTAAAAGAACGTCAGAGTAATGAATCAAAACTAGTCAATGCAAAATAAGTTGTACAAGAGTGTGTGTTAATACCTGCTCATACCATTGGGGCAAAAAATTCAATAAGCAAAAGATGAAAAACATGGCTATCTGTATAACTAGTGCATTATTGTTGTAGAAAAATGCCCTTACTTCGAGCAGCTACTCAAGATCATTGCCATATTGGGCTCCAGCCGAGATCTTTCTAAAAGGCTTAGCGGTCAGAATTTTCGAAATATGCATATTTGGCGTGAAAGGCAAACCATTTTTAATCAATTAATAGGAAGCATGGCAAATGTTTACCCTCAGATCCTCAGATCCTCATAAATAAACCAAACTGCAAGTAGTGAGCGTGCGAATGATACCTCGCGCAAAGGGCCTCACAAAAAAGAAAAAAGATCACATACACCTTCTTACCAATATAGTATAGCAAAGCTTTTTTTTTGTTTTGGTCTACCAAGCAAAGCGCATGTATTTTGTCTTCTACATATTTAAGCCAAAACCGAAAAATTCAAAAAAACCGACCTGGTAGAATTCAACACAATTGTGAGCAATCTTTGCGCGAGATAATGCACGGTGTTTCTCTGCCGGCACGCCGGCTACGCGATAAAAAAGCATCACTAAGAAACCACAGATCTCATACCAAACCATATACGCATTGCAAACTAAAGGCTATTGCCTCACTGACTAGCCGTTTGAATCAACGGGAATCGTGTGAAGTCACAAAAAGTTACAATTTTCTCGGGTTCCCTGATCTTTTTCGCCTTCTCCGCGCTCATATACATAGATGGAATCGTTTCTACATATAGGATCTGCGTTCAACGGCACCAGGCCAATATACGACCCGATCAACGGCCCGAACGGGTACCGTGTGGGCGCACGCATTGCCCGCGTGCAAGTCTTGATTGCGCTTTTTCTCGGCGTGACGGCGTTTCTGCTCTTTTGCGTTCTTCGTAAAAAGTACCCTCGCATCTACGTGGCGAATCTTCATCAGCTCAATTACATCCACAGTTTTTCGCGGAAATCGTTGCCGCGGCTCCCGAGGCTGCTCTTGGGATGGGTGCCTATTGTATACAACATATCCGAGGAACAGGTTTTGCAGCACGCGGGGTTGGACGCGGTGGTGTTCTTGGGATTCTTCAAAATGTGCATTCGCGCGCTAGCGGTGTGTGTGTTCTGCGCTGTCACCGTCATTTCGCCCGTGCGCTACTTCTTCACGGGCCGCATGGACTTCCCGGATCCGGGGGATGACGAAACAGCCAAATCGGGCCGTTTTCCGGCGAGATTTGCCCTGTTGATTGTCAGATTCCCACGGTACCTGCGGCAGCCGAACCCGGACGAGTTTGAGTCGTTTCTCTGGATGTATACCGTGTTCACATACGTGTTTACCTTTGTGCTCCTATTCTTCTTGTACAGGCAAACGCTCAAGATCATAGCCATGCGCCAGCAGTACCTAGGAAGGCAGTGTCTGATCACCGACCGCACCATCAAGATTCTGGGCATTCCTCCGATCTTGCGCGAGGACGAAGCGTTACGCCGGCACATAAACGCACTTGGCGTGGGCGAGGTTGCGTCTGTTTGCATCGTGAAGGAATGGACCGTTCTTGGTACGCTCTTCAAGAAACGGCGGCGCGTGCTAAAACGGCTAGAATCTGCATGGGTGGAGTATTTCCACAAGAACAATATCCACACGCTCACGGATTTGTCGAACCAGCGGCTAAGGCCATCTGTGGGAGACACGTTCCACTTGCAAAATGACGCCAGGGGTCATGCGGGTAACGGCTCCGTATATAGGGATAGTCCGTCTCCTCTGCCCCCAGAGATTTCGGCTGCAAATTCCGTTTCCGGCTCGAATCTCGGCGGGAATCCAGCAAACCCCTCGGGCTCGGCCCAAGCCTCGATTATCGACACGATCCTGGACCATTTGGAAGATGCCAGCCCGCACGGGAGTCTAAGCAATTCACTCATGGCGGACGACCTGCACAGACCCATGATCAAGACCGGACTTTTTGGGCTTTTCGGGCCGAAAATCGATGCCATCACGTACTACAACAACCAGCTTGAAACCATCGATAACGAGATCTCTCGTACCCGCAAACGCGAGTTTGCGCCCAGTTCGACCGCTTTCATAACCATGAACTCTGTCGCCCAGGCGCAAATGCTTGCACAGGCGGTTTTGGACCCGAAAATCAACCACCTTATAACCAGCTTGGCGCCGTCCCCGCACGACATTTTATGGGAGAACTTATGTTTGACCAGGAAGGAACGCAACGGCCGCATAATTGCCGTCATGCTTTTCATCGGGGTGGTTTCTGTGTTGTTAGTTCTCCCCGTGCGGTTTCTTTCGAATTTCCTCAACATCAAATCGATCTCGAGAGTGGCACCGCAACTAGCGGATTTCTTGGAAAAACACACGTGGGCGGGCTACTTGATCACGGGCATTCTCCCGCCCTACGTCTTCACAATCTTCAACATCATCATGCCCTATTTCTACATATGGATCACCAAGCGCCAGGGGTACACGTCGCGTGGCGACGAGGAACTCTCCTCGGTGTCGAAAAACTTCTTTTACATCTTCGTCAACTTGTTCTTGGTGTTCACGCTTTTCGGCACGGCCATTCTCACCGACACCGCGCAGTTGGCGTACCAGTTGGCGGACTCGCTTCAGAAATTGAGTTTGTTCTATGTGGACTTGATCATCTTGCAAGGAATCGGCATTTTTCCGTACAAACTCTTGCTTTTGGGTAACCTCTTGAAGTACCCAATCAAGAACCTCTTTTGGAGCAAAACGCCGCGCAACCACCTTGGCCTTTATAAACCGCCCGTGTTCAACTTTGGCCTCCAACTCCCACAACCAATCCTTATCTTGATTATTACCATCACATATTCCGTCATCTCCACCAAGATCTTGACGGCAGGGCTCATTTACTTTTTGATAGGCTATTTCGTGTTCAAGTACCAGCTATTGTACGCATGTGTACACCCGCCCCACAACACCGGGAAAGTGTGGCCTTTGGTGGTGAGACGAGTCATGTTGGGGCTCCTCATTTTCCACACCATGATGTTCGGCACGCTCGCGTCCGAGAAAGCGATTGTGTGTGCCACGTTTGTTATCCCATTGCCCATTCTCACGATTTTCCTGTGGTGGCATTTCGAGAAAAGCTACATCCCTCTCTCGAACTTTATCGCCTTGCGGTCGATTCAGAACAACGAGCTCCCGTTCCATGGAGACGAGATGGAATCTTTGATTGAAAATAACGAGACATTGGCGGCAAAGGACCAGACGCTAGACGAGCGCAGAGAATTGAATCAGGTCTATGAATACCCGAACTTGGTTTGCGAAATGGACGGGCCGCTCATTGCTGTCGATTACCACGAGGCCCTTTATATGAGGCCAGACGGTACGACTTTGAGGAAGAGAATACCCATCTTCCACTAACCAAGGGCGAAGAAAACACTGGCTACCATAGAACGGACCCTCAACATAAATGCTTCATTCTCATCCCGTAAATACTCAGTCCAGGGGAATCCAGGTGAAAACGCCGCCACAATTAGACTTGTCACTAGCTGTTTGCCGCAAATCAGCATGACTGTTGCAGTGCTAATTATCAGCACCGTCGATAAATATGAGCAGTTTGTGTTCATGTGCAATGCCTCAATAGTGTTAAAAGCACCCAAAACATCCACAACCACGGACGCAACGGCGGCATTATCATAGGGCCAGATGAGCATGAGAATGGGCAAGCACTTTACGGAAAGTGACATGAGAAGCGTCAGGATCAACACGCAGATGTAATAGGGTCCCCACAATCTGGGCTCCAAATTCTTGATTGGCACTTTTCCCCAGCCCATCACCTTAATGAACAAAATCAAGACAAGCGTGAAAAATATAGCCTTTTCAGTCAACTGCTGACAGACGAAAAAGAGGTACTGCCACACCGGCAGCCACCCAAGCACCTGCGACTTTAGCAATGTGTGAGTCTCACTTTTTTCCTCGTAAGCCCATTTAAGGTACACTTCAAATAGAATGGAAAGCACAATGAACCGTACAAGTTTGCGGTACTTTGTGAAACGGCCCTGTGTGCCCAGCTTGAATATGCTTTCCTCAACAATATTAAACGCCACGTGGCGGTAGGCTTGTGGCCTCAATAGGAGAAGATCAAGAAATATAATGACATTGTCGAACTCGATGTACCGGTCAGCAAACTTGCCACATCGCCGACACACAGTCAACTGGATGTACTTGCTTTTGTACTCCGAGTAGAGACACGTGATCTCGGGGTTGGTGCATTCCACGCAGATCATCCAGGCATCAGTTTGAGTAGATGATTATTACGTTGCATGCGAACATTGAATAGGCATTGATCAGTGTCGCGTCCAGAGTACTTGCCTGCATATGCTTTATCTGCAGTCCTTAATTGGTCTTAGCAGCCAAAAAGGCTTTGAAGATAGGCCCAAAGTCTCAAAGATACCATTTTTTAGCAGATTTCTGGTGGCGGCGGCATGTCAGGAATCCTACCGAGCTGGAAAGCAGGCGCCAAAAACGCCTCACGCGCCTCGGCATCAATGTTATCTAGACTTGCAGTAGCTTGCAGCGCCAGACCAGAGACAGTATTCGACCTGGGTGCCGTTGCGAAGCCCGAAGCCAGTGTCTGGGCGCCAAATCCGGAGGTGGTTGCTTTGTTTTGCCCGAAAGTGCTAGCCGCGGCCGATTGTCCGAATGCAGAGGGTGTATTCTGGCCAAAAGACGAACTATTCGTTGTRCCGGTCGTCGGAGGAACGGCAGTTTGGCCTGCCGAGGATCCGAAAGGAGACGCAGTAGCTTTAGCGGCACCGAATGGTCCTGGAGCCGCTGGGTTGCCAAGCGCCAGGGTATTTGTCAGGCCAAAAGGGGCTGCAGATGCAGTACTGTTGCTCGCGGAGTTACCGAATCCAGAGTTACCAAACCCGGAGTTACCGAATCCGGAGTTTCCAAATCCCGAGCTACCAAACCCGCCTGAGCCGGACGAGGCTCCATTTGACGACCCAAACCCTTTGTTTCCGAATGCGGAAGTGCCTGCAGAGCCCGTGTTTGTAGAGCCAAACGCGCTTGCCAGAGCAGGCTGGCCAAAGCCCGACGAGCCGGACGAGCCGGTCGGGCCGATCGTGGCGTTACCAAATGCGCCAAGATTGTTTTTTGGCGCCTGTGCAGCCTGGCCGAATCCCGTTGAGCCGAATCCAGCAGAGCCAAATCCTCCAGATGCACTGGTGGCATTTGGGGCGGTGGCTGCACTTCCAGAACTGCCGCCGAATCCGGCACTTCCGAAACCGCTCGAGGCATTAGCCGCGCCGAAGCCTGTTTGACCAAATCCGGGAGCGCTCCCGCCAGAATTGGACCCGCTGGCCCCGCCAAAAGCTCCACTAGAGCCAAAAGAAGACTTGCCAAACCCAGCACTTGTGGCCTGTTGGCCGAAAGGAGTATTCCCCGCCCCAGCACCGAATCCTGCAGCGCCAAACGCGCCACCGGAAGATGCGCCAAAGGGACTAGCGTTAGCAAATGGGTTGCTGGTGCTGTTATTAGTGTTGTTACCGGCAGAATTAGCCGCTCCAAACGCCCCTGACTGGCCAAACCCGGCCGGCTGGCCAAAACCGGCAGACCCAAAGGCTCCAGCTGCAGGAGGCCCTGCATGCTCGAGTTCTCGCATACTCTCCTCGATAGGCTTTTTGATGAACGGGCGAATGTTCGTGTTACTGATACCCATCTGCTGGTACCGTGCGGCGATGTTGGCGTTTCTTGTCACCTCGCCTATGCAGTACTCCATGTCCCGCCGCCGCAACTCGTAGTTGCGCGTGTACTGTTCAACATTATTGCTGGCCACGGCCTCCATATACTGGAGCCTCATTTCCTCTGGCGATACGTCTCTGCCTTCTATTAGATTGTTGACTGCATGTGGCCCGAGCCCGTATGCAGTCAAAGCTGGGCGTACCTGGATCCGTTGAAGGGCGGCGAGATCCTTTTTGATGGTATTGGCAACGCTTTCGGGCGCCTTTCTGACAAAATCAGCCACTGTTCCTGCAACCAGGACGTCACATGCATCTTCCGCCGGATTAGTATGCGCAAACTTGCACAGATTGCCGAATTTGCAGTATCCTTTTTGGAAAAATCGACACGGCTGCGCCTGCATGGTATGTGAATTAAACAAGAAATACTGATTTCTTTGCTGGAGCTTTTTTTGAAGCGGCTCTTGGACTATAATACCAATTGGTCTAGTAAGCGCAGATCGATGCTAGTGATTCTGGTGCACGGGTGTTCGCGCGCGAATCTGGGTGCAAATCTGTGGCATACGGGCACCATTGGTAGACTTCAGTTGTAGCTGTACGGATGGACAGACAAAAAAGTGTGTGTAGTTGTAAAATTCCTATTGAATATACTGTATTTGTGTCTGTATGTATGGATTCTTGTCTCATGGATAGCCTTACTCTATCAATGGATGTCATAAACGGCGTTGGAGGATGTCTTATAATACTCGGTAGCGGCAGGGAGACCTACCTATGGCTTCATGATCGCCGCTTCCGTTGAGAACTTTGATTATCATCGGGAACGCGATGCTCAGTTCATTACTTGACTTCATCGTCCAATTGTGGTAGTGCGGACTGCGTCATACCATCAACTTCTTTGCCAAAACCTGTATTGGAATAAGGTCGTAATTTCGACGAAGTTTGCGAAGATGGTCTCGGTTTAGGCTTTTGCGCATACCAGAGCACCCTGGTCGTCATTTTGCAGGTACTTCGGCTGGTTTCAACGAAAGTCACAATATCGAAACTCAAAAAACCATTGACGTTTTATACCAGGCCAAATTTTTTTCCGGTTCAGACGGGACCACGCCAGCCACTCCTATCAAGTGAGCCTAGGGGCATCACGGGACAGTATTGTCAACTTTACGCATTGATTTTCACAAAAAATCACAGGCTAGTGTTCATTGTTTCATTCTTGTCTCGTTATAATTTCTCAAAGCGTCCCTGCATCAAGCCGTCGGTTCGTGTCCAAAAAAGTCAGGATCATCACCTGGCTGCTCTCACTGCTGCGCAAAAATGCTTGCTTGTAAAGTGGAAGGAGCTGATTGATCACATCCAGCTTTGATATCTCGCCGTTTGAAATGCGCACGAGAAATCCCTCCAAGGCACGGCGAAGAAAAGGTTTGGACAATGAGATTCGGTCCACGAGAATCTTATCGAATGCCTGAATAAGACTGATCCCGAGCGACGTGGGGATGAAGATTTCTGTTTTCCCCGACTTTCTCCGCACGATATAGTTTCGCAGAATGATCTTATCGATGTGGTCGGCGATCGTGGCATCAGTGCCGATACCGTTGGCATCCATGAGAGCAATGAGCTCAGTTTCCGTCATATAATTGGGCGGTGATGTCTTACCCTCTTTCAATTTGGCGCTGTGGATGCGCACGGTTTGATTCTCGTGAAACTGCGGGATCTGCACTGACGATTTCCAGTCAGTGTATGGATACACGTCCAAGAACCCGCGCTGAGTGACCTGTAGTCCGGTGGCCAGGAACCGCTCGGTGTCCCAATGCAAATTGACCTTTGTTTGTAGACCATGTGCGTCATCGGAGCAACACGCCAAGAAGCGCCTCACAATGAACTCGTACACTCTTTTCTGGTCGCCTTTCAACGCACTGGCAGCGACGTATTTCACAGGGTAAATAGGGGGATGCGCCTTATCGTCATGTTTACCGCCACGAGGCGATCTGAAAGCGTTGCTGAGGAGCGTTCCCGCGTGAGCACCCCAAGCCGGGTCTTGCTGCTGTTTTGCAACATACGCGCGGAGATCCATGTTGGCCGGGAAACTGTCAGTCTCGGTACGAGGGTACGAGATGAACCCGGCAGTATATAGCAGTTCTGCGGCGTCAAGCGCCTGCTTTGCCAGGATGCGGAAGAAACGCAGGCAGCATTTCTGTAGCTCCACCGTCGTGAGCGGATACGGTTTGAAATGCGTCGTGGGCTTAGTCGTCATCGACGCAATTCTGGCCGAATCGGGCATGCGTAGGAGTCGCTGGTATATGATGGCCACAAACGCTTTATCAAATAAATGGCCCCTTTCCCATGTAAAAGGCACGTTTCCCGATTCGTGCGCCACCACAACGTCGATTTGCCAAAACGGTTCGGGCGTGAAGTTCCGAACACGAAGATATCGGTCCACAACAAAACTGAGAGTCGGGAACTGGCAGGTCCCGTAGGAAACCACGTCTTTTTCGTCCACGAGCCGCTGGCTCTTATAAGTGTTTGTCAAGAACCGTGTGAAGGACGTGCCCACACGGAGATCGAACTCCATCCGAGTCTCAACGGCCTCTACTAGACGCATATCTAGCAGTTTGGGATTTCTCGCCGCCGCCACAATATGCGCCGGCTCGAGGTGTGAGAACTGGGCGCGCCAGGTATTTGCCTGACTTAGCCGCCGATTCGTTTTCGATGCAATATGTAGGATTTCCCAGCCGATGTACTCGCCCTCACGGTCACAATCGGTCCAGATCATGAGCCGGTCCGCCAGCCGGGCCTCACGGGCAATGTTATCGTGGATACGCTGGCTGCGATTATCCTTATCGGGCGAAACGCGCTGCACTATCGGCGCCTCGAATAGCCGCCCTGGCGGGCATTTCCCCCATGCAAACGCCGGCCCGAAATCCAGGCCCAAGATATGACCCGAGACTGCGGTCATGGTCACGTCACAGCGGCCTACCCCAGAAAATTCCGCGGAAAAATCGTAGTTTTTGACGAATTTCCACGCCGAGTCGCGGACCCGCGTGCGCCCGCCCGAGAGGATCTGCGAGACCTCCTTTGCAATCGAGTTCTTCTCTGCAACACAGAGAATCTTCATGCGTTAGTATAGAGTTATGAGAGTATCTAAGGAGATTCTAGAAAGAACGAAAAAATGAAGAAACAGCAAATGGCAGCGTTTGTGAGGGGCAAAATAAGCGCGTTGCGCACATATTTGGTTGAGTCTGTTGTAAAGACGCGAATGCAACAACGCGTGCGTGCGCGCCTTGTGCAGACCCGTGATGGTGTAGTTCGTAAGCAAGTAAGGCTCAGATATGAGGGCACGGGAAATAAGGATATCTGGAGAATCGAGTTGCCGATGAGAATGGGGGAAGAAGCTATCAAGAAGTTCATAAAAACTATATTGTTTTTTATTCGACCAGGGTTTGCATGACCATTTTCTTGGTTGTGAGGTAATTTCTGATAACTGTTTTCTATCTGTCCTCTACCAAAGTATACTGTATTACTCATAAGCAGGTCTTAGTAACACGCCGTCAGAATAGTGCGTGGCTATTTTTGAATGACCGTCAATGAGTTTGACTTACGAACTTGAAAATCTAAAAAGGCGTTTTTCTCAAATATATGAAAAGGGGCAAAGTGCTCTGCTGATATCTTGCTTGTTGAAGAAGGACCAGTGTATTATTCAATAACTATGTAGTTGACGCCAAACAGATCCCCTAACTAACCAACTAACCAACGTTTGTGGCCGATAATCATCTCCAAGCTTTATTTTGATAGGATATATTTGAAGATTTAATAAAATCTTAAGCTTTAAAGCCCGTATCATTAAACCACGATCTCGGTATTTTCTCTTTGGTTAGAGAATGTTCTTGACCAAATGCCATGATGGGCTCTCATACCCATGAATAAGGCGATTGCTAGATTATTTCTTCGAGATCTCGTCTTTTCTTCATTCATTCACGACTCTTTTTGTATGAAATCTTCCTAGATATATGCATATAGTAATGACTTGGGGCCACCAGGCGTGGCTGCAAAACTACCACTACACAGCTTAGAGTCAGAAAAAAGTTGATCCTTTTGTTGCAACATCTGCTTTTGAACAAACTTCTTTTCTGACTCCAAATTGCTCACATTCTTGAAAACACTGGTTTTTATTCTGACATGAGCGCATCACATATTTGTGTCAAAAGCACTGGTGAGCCCAAAAGGATAGTGAGAAGCTCGAGCACCAACACTAAAAGCATCGAAACAAACAGTACGAGATTCTTGAATACTTCGATCCAGACGTAAAGTGGGTACATGGTGTGCGAAAATGGGTAGTTTCAAATCCTCGTGATAAGGTTTATAATACGTGGAAATTTTGTTTAATTGGAAGAAACTAGTGGCTCTCAATCGAGAATGGGATTTTGTATTTGTGAATTGTCAGTGCGACCATTCCGCGTCACCCTCTAGCATTTCACATAGGTCCCTTACATCATATCACGTATATTAATTCTATTATTCATTTTTTTCGGTACTTTCAAACACAGTTTATACAGTCAAGCTTGAAATGGGCCGTTCGTGTTTTTTAGAGACCCGTAGATGAGAAAAGGCGATCTTTTTTAAGGGGTTGGGCATGTTGCGTCGTCCCTGAGTAAATAATTCCATACTTTAGACTCGGCGTCGAGTCTGCCTTTACTCAAATAATCGATACGTAAATCGAATTTCCGACCTGAGTGGTCATATCACGCAAATTTCTTCTAGATTTGGCCTAAATTTGGATTCTGTCTTATATTTTTAGGCTTTGTGGTAGTTCGAGGTCGAAACATATCGCCCTACACACTGATTGTTAATTTCCAAATCTTTCAAAAAGATGACGCCGCTTAAAAATTGCAAATAGCTATCCAATCGAAGTAAGCCTTTCACCACATTTGTATTATCAAACCGTCATTCCTTATTTTCCGGTTGCGACCATTCCAAGTAGAAAGCACTGTTTCCCGTCCGATCAACGTTAGTTAACCTGCTTAGGGCCTTACTGAGTAGTGTAGTGGGAGACCATATGCGAAATTAAGGTGTTGCAAACTTTTTGTATTTTTTATTTCAACCGCCAGTAGCACGAGTCTTGTGTCCATAAGAACATTGCACTTAAATCATTCTCGTTCAAGTCTAACCTTCATGATCATTCTCATTTAAAGCTTGATGTAAAAGCGGATTCGGGGTCGTGCAAATGAGGAACATCCATAGATTCTTCCCTCCCTCACAAATACCACCACCTTGCCAAAAAGCAGGGCCCATCCTATTCCAAGAGCAGTGGTATTGTGTCTTGAAGCCCAAGCGCATATTCGTAAACCAAAGTTGCATCGATAATTTCCTTCTTTCTCTACCATGGCATTATCTGATGTCGGCAGTGAAACCTTATAACTTCAAACCACCTTCTATGATGAAAAGACTGGCGTGACAATGCTTTCTGTTCCACTCTTTCGCCTTAACCAAATTCTTCAATTTGATGGTTCTTGACTTCAAGCTCTTCCTAACCACTTCCTCTGTCGAGAGCTGCTTGATATTCTGTGCCTCTTTCTTGAAATAGACGACTTAATCAGTTCAAACTTAAATGAAAACAGTCGCTTTTCAAACCTCCTCCCAGGTTTGGGATTCATAACAGTGGTCAAGATAGATTATAAGTATTAACTCCACTCTCTCAAGGATGTGACGGGTAAGCTCTAGTTTCAATCTTGATTTATCTTGTACATGAACTAAAATTTGCAAAAAACTAACAATTCCGAGAAAATCAATGCATGGGATTCTCCCAACTTGCATGTGAGAAGAAGTGTGACTCCCTCAAGGCAACATGCATGTCTTCATCACGGAAAAGCAGGAAGGGGTCGCTTAGTATCGCATCCGACTTAATCAATGATGCCATTTGTTTCAAATTGAGGCATTTATGCCGTTTGTGGGATATTCAACTCACATGATACGTCGCCCTGCATTGGAATCTTTCCTTCTGACGCATGTACTTTTGCTCAAGGGCGGGCCTAACTCCGGACTACATTGTCGTGATTGAAAAGGGTAATTCAATCTGACGTTCCGCGCGCTGAGAAGAAAATTCCCGATCGGATTTTCCCACCTTCTAACAGCCATGAGACTGATATAAATGTCAGTAGTTTTCGCCATCTGTAACATTTTTTTTTTTCTCATCATCAAACAATCATCTTCCTCAACAATGGCCGCCCCTCAATCCTCAAACAACAAGAACACTTCTGCCCCAAACAAGGACAACTGGTTGACTGCCACCACCAAGACTGGCTGGTACTCCTCTTGTGTCATTGCTTAATTACTTTCTGGCAGCGAACTTTACATAATTACTTGTGGGCTACATAATAATACTACACAAATAAAAACAAAATAAAAAAACCATTGGTTTTTGTAGATCAATGCAGCGCGGCTGCAAAAAACCTGGGCACGTGATCATATTATGTGGTAACGAAGCAGTCAAAACGCCTGGACTTGTAAGTATTTCATGCATATCAGAGAGAAAGTAAAAAAGATAGTATTACCACGTCTTATACAAGCAAGGGACGTTCACTAGGCTTTTACTAGTTTGTACCAATGAGCGATCTTTAGCGTGAGCCTTGGCAATTAAAGCCCGAGCACTCCCGCATGACGCATTCTTCTTATGAAAAGAAGTATAACAGTCACGACGAATGTCGGGTGACACATAACCAATCTGATGTTTCGACAAGGTTTACAGAAACATGAAATGCCGTCACAGTAACAGCTTGGTCTCACCAAACGAGCTTGGTGACACAATACCGACCTGATAATACAAAATGTTTCCCGCTGAGAAGTTGCGCACATCAGGGGGCGAGCGAAAAAAGGCGGGTTGGTGTTAGCAAATCAATTTGGTGTCACAAAACCAACTTAGTGTCACAAAACCAGCTTGGCGTCAAAAGCCAATCTGGTGAATCGAGGGGATTTAAAAAATCGCGAATTGACGGCAAAAAACCAGAATAGCGGCACAAAACCAACTTGGTGACACAAAACCAATGCGAGAATCCAAACAAATCATTGGATGGGGTGGAAACTCTAGTCATCTAGGGAATTCTTTCAAAAAATGTTTTGGCGTCAATTTGATGACACAAAACCAATGTAGCGGCACAAAACCAAACTGGTGACACAAAACCAATGCGAGAATCCAAAAAAATCATCGGATGGGGTGAAACCTCTAGTCATCTAGGGAGTTCTTTCGAAAAATGTTTTGGCGTCAATTTGATGACACAAACCCAACTTGGCGGCACAGAACCAGAATTGCGGTACAAAACCAAATTGGTGACACAAAACCAATGCGAGAATCCAAAAAAATCATCGGATGGAGTGAAAACTCTAGTCATCAAGGGAATTCTTTCAAAAAATGTTTTGGCGTCAATTTGATGACACAAAACCAATGTAGCGGCACAAAACCAGAATTGCGGTACAAAACCAACTTGGTGACACAAAACCAATGCGAGAATCCAAAAAAATCATCGGATGGGGTGAAAACTCTAGTCATCTAGGGAATTCTCTCAAAAAATGTTTTGGCGTCAATTTGATGACACAAAACCAATGTAGCGGCACAAAGCCAATCTCTCGAATCGAGGAGATTTAGAAAATCGCGAAATGGCGTCATAAAACCGACCTGCTAATACAAAATGTTTCCCGCTGAGACGTCCCGCACATCAGGGGGCGAGCGAAAAAAGGCGGGCTCATGTGTGGCAAGCCCTGCGCTGGGTCGAAAGAGATTCCCAAAAATATCCAAGCGCAATACGAAAACGTTTAAAATATCACGAAAAGGTAATACGAATGTCGCCGGAATCGTTTCACGGTTTACGATGCGTGGGAGTAAACAAATGGTGGAGCACTTTTTCAAATACGAAATTTTCGCGCTGTTTTTTTCACATTCTTCAATGCTAGTTACGAAAACTCACGCGAGCGCGCAACATTTGATCAAACACAGATTAGGTGACAGTTTTCTCTAATGACTTCCTCATCATGAACATACAGAAAGTCGTGAGAATGCGATGGTTGCATATTCCTGCATATTGTGGCACATATACGAATCACGTGCGTGATTGCACCATCGCGATCATACGAAGTTCAACTTCAGCAAACGCAAATGTTGGTTTATTTGCAGTTTATCTGGACAAAGTTCTAATCTGGCCATACAGAGGTTTATAGAGGTTACAGTTGGATCCAATAAAGCACATATTATCATATGCTTACTCCCTATTCTTGAGCTACCCTTCCCGCATCCATCACTCAAAAGCTCTAGAACCTTCCACTGGGATAGACAGATCAGTTCAGTATAAACTCACAATTCGCTCAAAGCTGAATTACTTACTCACGCTCCCTATAAGTTTTCAGCACCGCATCACTCATTATGAAAAACATTGACGAGAAAATCGAGGCGCTTTTGGCGTGGATGGGGAATGACAAATCCGAACCTTTGAATACTTCTTCCAAATCAACGTCACATGTTTCGGAGAAGCTAGAAGTGAAGGATGTGGCTGGTTCCGGCCGTGGTCTCTATGCGAAAGCGTCAATCATGAGAAACGAGCGGCTCATACGAATTCTGCCAAGCTACCTTCTCAATTTCTCGACGGTTTTGGCCCACATATTGAAACACAACCCAGCCACCTCACTCCCCACATCTGTGCCGCATAATCTTTACGTGCCTGCGGCAAAAAACGACGCTGTGGGAGACTTTTACTCGAAAATGTCGCTCGAGACATTACTCTCCTTATCCTCTTTCCAGATCGTGTCTCTTTTCCTCGTGCTAGAAACAGCCCGCGGGACTGACTCGTTCTGGAAACCATTCATCGATATGCTCCCCGAGATCGAGGAGTTGCTGTTGTGCCCGCTCGTATGGAAAGTGATGAAAATGCCGCAAGCAGACAAATTGTGGGCCATGCTCCCAAGAAGCACGCGGAAACACTCAGAATCTGTCTTGGTCAGGTTTGAGAAAGACATGCATGTAGTGTCGTCGCTTCTTCAGGACACCACGTTCTTTTCGACGAAAACCTTTCTCTGGGCGTGGATGTGTATCAACTCACGTTGCCTTTACATGGAGGTCCCCCAGGCGAAAGACGCCGCCGACAACTTCACCATGGCCCCCTATGTGGACTTTCTCAACCACCTGAGCGAGGACCAATGCGGCATCAAGATCGACGCGCTAGGCTTCCAGGTGTTCACGTCCACAAGCTACAAGCCAGGCGACGAATTGTACTTCAGTTACGGTCCGCACTCCAACGAATTTTTGTTGTGTGAGTACGGCTTCACGCTTGGCCAGAATAAATGGAACTATGTTGACATCACACAGTACCTCACGCTTCTATTCAGCGCAAAACAGACCCAGTTTCTCCAGAAAAAGGGCTACTATGGCGACTATACCGTGAACGGCGACGGCATGTCATTTCGCGCGGAGATTGCATTAGCCACGCTCCAGGAACCCGAACCTGAGTCGTCTAGAAGACTCAATTCTTTCTTGGAAGGCACCACCGATGGGTCTGTTTACGAGCGCCAGTCACAGATCTTGCTTGGGCGCATATTGTCCAAATTGATTGCAGATTGCAACTCGAAATTGAATGCAACACACGCCTTGGGAGACGGCACGCAGCCCCAAGTTGACGCCGTTCTTTCGTTATACAAGGATATGAAGCGGATCTGTGAGGCGGCAATAACCACATAGAATCATGCACGGGCCGAAATCGCGCGATGGAACGCCTTGTTTTCCTTGGTTTTCTCGATCGCTAGCTTATTCCGGACCAAGTCCAAAAGCATCCGGTTCGCCGGCGTGGGTATGCCTCTGCGTGCACCAATTGCCACAATGTATCCGTTGATAGAGTCAATCTCCGTGTAATTGAGACGACGCACGTCCTCGCGCATAGACGAGCTGTTGTGTGCAGTTGCCTTGCAAATAGAAAGCACTGCCGACAAGAGACGGTCACGTGAGAGCACCACGCCGGCCTCTGGGCCCATCGAATGCACGTCATATTCCTTCCTGAAACACTGGACGCACTCCGCGATGACCTTATTCATCGTAGGCACGATATTCTTCGCGTAGAGCAAGTCGCCGTTAAGACAGTCGATCACGGTCGTCAACGGGTTGATGCATGCATTCACAACGAGTTTTTCCATCTGTTTTAGGATGAATTGCGGGTATGGAACAAACAGTGCCTCTAGATGCAGGCTGTGTGTTAAATGTTGCACCACCTCGGGCGCTTCGGCGTGCACAGACCCGGTAAAATTGGCCGTATCCTGCGGGAGACGTGATATTAGTAAGTTTCCAAGCCCCACGTGATGCACCACATTGGGCGACGACTTGAAAGCGCCGTGCGTGCTGATTGCATGATACAAGTTGGGCAAATCGGCCGCATTGGGCCAGTAGCGGCGCCTGAGCCTCGAAACGACGCCCATTCCGTTCTGAACAAACATAATGTTGGTGTTCCTATTGATATGCGGGAGATAGGATTCAAGAGCCTCGACCGTGCTGTAAGTTTTCGTGGCGACGATCAAATTCTGGATCGGCTCCTCGGCGGCAAGCTTCCCGGCAAGCCCGTGCACCGCCTCAACGGACACAGACGATGTGATAAAGTCTGCACGCAGAGGCCTCATCACGGTGATGGCGCCGCCATTATTCGCATAGACATCGAGCGCTTTGCGCGACTTCATGAGTAAAATCGGCGCCACTCGGCCACCTAGCGCAAGCTCGTGTGCCACAAGAGACCCCATGGCGCCCTGGCCCAATATGAACGTGGACATGGCTGTTTCTGGAGAGGGCTGGAATCGGGGTTTCCAACTTCAAAAATCAGATTCATGTAGAGGTGCGTTTTGGCCTGCATATAGGTGTTTTATATGCAGGTTTGTGTTGAAGTTTTTGGCTAAACGGTAAGTTATTGAGAGGAATCTGGATTTGAAAAGATTATTCTTGGATTGCAGCGTACCTTTTGGACCACACAAGTCAGCATCTCATGCTGGAAACCAGCGGCTTAGGAGATGCACGTCCCGTGTACTCACCTAGAAAAACTGTGTCACGTGACTCGCGCATGCCAACACCATGAAGTGCGCCTTAATCTCAGAAAGCCTAATCAATATTCCATATCATCCCCAAACATGCTCGTAATCGGGCTCACTGGCGGCATTGCCACGGGCAAATCTACCGTCTCGAAAGAAATGGCGCGCCAAGGTATCCCCATTGTGGACGCTGATGTGATTGCTAGAGAAGTCGTGGAGCCAGGTAAGAAGGCATATAAACAGGTTGTAGAGGCATTTAGCCCGCTCGTTCCGGACTTGGTAGACGAAGATGGGAAGCTCAATCGCGCCAATTTGGGCAAAGCCGTTTTTGGAAATAAGGAAAGATTGAGTACACTTAATGGGATCGTGCATGGCGCGGTGAAACGCGAAATCGCCAGGCAGTTATTCTGGACGTATGTTGCCGGATATAGTATGGTAGTTTTGGACGTCCCGTTGTTGTTTGAAGCTGGCCTTCATCACATTTGTGGAGCGACAGTTTCTGTTTCTACAGACAGCGCCACGCAGCTCAGACGGCTCTTGGAAAGAAACCCCGAGTTGTCTGAGGAGGATGCCAAAAAGCGGATCCTGAGCCAGCTTTCAATGGACGAAAGGAACGCGAAAGCAGATGAAGTGATTGAAAATAACGGCACGCTCGAGGACCTCCATGCAAGGGTCTCAGCAGTGGTCAACAGGCTCCGCCCCAGTAAATTCTGGACCATGGTTGACTGGATCCCGCCCTGTGGCATATTGGTTGCTGTTTCCACCATCGTCTCACGGTCCTTGAAACGGTGATTTGCAACCGTGTTCAGATTGAGAGAAGGTATTGGTTGCTAGATCGGCTCAAAATGCTCATGCCGTTGTTTGAAGTCGAGATGTACTTATCCAAAAAAAAAAAAAAAAAAAGTATACATTGTGTCGAGATTTTACTTGGTCAAGTCATCATTCTGTCATCAAGCCATGGATCTGGCGTCATAAAAAGGGTACTTGGTTTTCCCGCCCACTCCTCAGAAGTCGAGTGTTTATGATTCTGGAGGGAGGCAAGCGCTTCCGTATGGGCATTCACCTATTTGCAGAAATCGGGATACATCACAAGAGTCAAAACTGGGCAATTCAATCCACTGGTTTGCAAGACTTTTGGCTTCCCGCAACCTGAAGAACATTTAACTCGTCTCTCAGAGCCGAACTCAAAAGAGACCTGAAAGTCATGGATCCCCATTGACCCGATGACCAATAATACCATGAGTGTGTTATTACTAGCAAGAAGATAAAGGAACCGTGTTTTCAGCTCCTATCTGTATCAAGAATGCAACATACCCCATGGGGTGTACAACAACAGCAACCCCAAATATTTGAAAAGGGCTCACTGTCTGTCGGAATCCCTTTTATCTCGAACAAACTCGATTTGTGTCATCGAGCAGTTTATATTGCTGGGCCAGTTTGTGAGTATAGAACCTAGGATCTCTTTACGGCACCTAGGCGTTTTTTGCTTCACTGATCCTCGCCGCCAAAAGCCTCTCTGTGTCGCCAAGCCTCTTTAAGTCACCATGACCATTCTACGTTGAGCAGTTTAGTGGCACCATTTCACCTGGCTTTTCGTGTCTGCGAAACTCTTTCCGGTTCAGTATGATAAGTATCGCGTGTGAATTTCACCAAAATCTCTTGCAACAACGATACAGGCACATACTCGGCCTTGAAGATCTGGTCTACCAAAGAGAACCATGAGACCAGCGCATCTTTAGTGGCGAAGTCTCCCGAAGTCTTGTGCCCGAAGCTGTGTAGGTCCGAATCGAGCCTACGGCTCAAAAACTGTAGATAATTAATGCATGCACGAATGTCTCCATCGCAGACTTCAAACACTTCGGCTTTTTCCTTCCGGTCGAGTCCAAAATTCACTAATGAAGACCTCAATCTCGACAGCAATTCCGAATTTCAGTGCTTGGAGAGCCTCTCATCGGCCATTCTATCCGAGACTCAATCACCCACTGCAAACTTGCTTGCTCAAACGGTCGCATATTATGACACAAACAAACGAGTCGATTTGGCCTTCATTAATGTTTTAAAGTTTTTGTTTTTTTGTTTTTTTGTTTTTTTTGATCTTTCACAAGCGGGAGAAATCAGTTCATCTCGGTCGCTTTATTATGGTTATCTGATCTGAAGCAATCTGGAATTTGTCTCCAAGATGAATAGTCTTTGAGGCCCATGAAAGCGATGCAACGGACAGTTCATAAGGAATTCTACATAAAAAGCTTTCGCTAATCCGTCCATGATAGGCGAGTCAGGCTTGTGATTTGGCACAAGTTGAGATACAGTGATCAATCACTCAAGAATCCATTTTTGGGGATCAAACAGTTCTCCAAGTCGTATGATTACTTGTTATATCTTTTTCATTGCTAAATTTGTGGGGGACTTGATATCTAAAACTGAGAAGGATGGGCTCCAACTTGTCATTGCTCTGGGTTTTCATTGGCTGGGTAACAGTATATGTTCATACAAACAGAAGTATACGAACGCAATAAATTCCCCGCTGTATGAGATATATGTTAGCCATGGACCATAGAATGCGACGCTATGAATCGTAGTGACTCCTTGGAGCTGAGTGGTATCACCTCTCTGAACAGGCTTTTCGAAAGTAGGTGCGGTTGTCCACCATTGAAAGTCGCCTGGCTCCCTTCCCCCTAGAAATTCCGCCCGTGATAACATATCAGGCACTTTGATATAATGGCTTACACGCCATCTGCTACTGCGCCGACACGAAAAAGTAGCTTTGAGAAAGGATAACTGACCTCCTACAAGAACTATAACGTGCAACCTAAGAATGTAAAGTGATTGACGCTTCTTTTGCAGGCTAGTTGAAGGCTCAGACTAGCATGTCTTGATACGTTGAAAGCTCCTGCTTGAAGGCAGGTCCAACGAAAGCGCATATCGAGCTGGACTGCGTTATCCAACCTAGCAAGCGAAACAAATATAGCTTGAGTCCCCACCCCCACCTTCCTCTAGGCGCGCCAATACTGAGCCAAACTGTGGAGCGTGTCGATAACCACGGGCAAGAATGCATTGACACTGTCGATAATGAGATTCTGGAAGTGCAAGATCGCCTCCTCCTCACTCATTTCGAGGGCAAATTTGTCCTGGACTTTTTCAACCGCGCGCGATGGGTCGATCTGAATGTCTGGGATATTAGCATTCAACATCAACTGGAACAAATTGAGAATCAAGTTGCTGTTTCGGCGAAGGGTCGTGTATGTGATGAAACAGTAACTCTTGAAGATGTTAAAGTTCTCGTGGTTCATGCCGCCCATGCCGTCGATGACCTGAATTGGGAGTTTCATCATTGGCGGGAACGGCTTCGGGTCGCGGCCCAAAATGTACCCAAAATCAGCGTGCCAGAACTTACCGTTAGGCGATAAGAGCAAGTTATCCAAATGCCGGTCGCCGACGCCTAGGATATAAGTGATCACACAGTATCCTGCGCACGATTTCACGTAATTTTCCATCACCTGTGTGGACACACCTAAGTCGGAAACAATGGCCTGTTGCGGGTTCTGCTGTGCTAGTCCATTCTTCTTCACACCCAAAATGCTGCCCTCATCAGCGTCGTCGCGGTCCATGAGCCGGCTATGGAGCTGGAGATAAGTCAAAATTCCATTGCGTTGAGCCAGCTCGGCGCTGCCACGTGACCGGGATTCCCTGCCCTGTGCGCTTGTACCTGCGTCGGCGTAACTTCTCGATAGAACACTGTCCAAAGTCTCGTTCGGAATGAACTGGATAAGGCCGGCTACGGGGCTCGTGGCAAGGATTTTGTAGGGAGTCAACTTCAAGTTCAAGTTCTCGTTTTTCAAAAGCTGGTCCATCAAGTTAATGATCTGAATGACCAACTGGTCCTGGCGAAGGTCGTCGCCGATCTTGAACATAAGCGGGTATCTGCCGTAATTCTTCTTGAGCCCGAAAATCGACGACAGCGCCAGTGAGTTTGCGCCGAATCCAGCCACGGTCTTGAATGTGATTTTCAACGGCGCCATCGATGACTTGAACACAGAACATTCCTGCGGGTAGCACCCACAGACCATGACCGACGGGTCCAACGGGAGTGGGAACGGCTCCGCGAATTTGAGCATCCCGTTGGCCGAGTCGGCCAAGTAGTCACGGAGAAACTGTACTTTCTTGCTTGTAGCCTCGTTTTTCTTGAACGACGTGCGGAGAAGCTCGACGATGCCCGTGAGCCGCTTGACAAACGCAATTTGGCTCTTGAGGTACTTGTACTGCGGCAGTTTCGTCCGCTGAGAATGCTCTTTTAAACGCTCGATGTACAAGTTTAGCACGATATTGTAAATCGAGGCCTGCGAACTCAGCGGCAATGGCAGCGGCAGGGCGGTACCATCTCCGCCACCACCACCACGCAGCGCGCCACGGACAACCTGATCCTCATTCTCAACCTTCACGTACCAATAAAAATAGTTGCCCAACATGCCATTCTGCACAGACTTCTCCACCAAGAAAAGCGCGAGCGGCGCCTCACGAAGGGCGTCCCCTGTGGCCAGTACCGGCTCGTACTTGAGCGCCTGTACGAGCTGTAGCAAGTACAAGAGCAACTCGTTGGCACTGGCCAAGCGGAGTCGTTCCACGGCAAAATTCCGGAGCCGTTTCGTGTACTGGAAAATCTTGTCGATTTTTTTCTCCTCGGCGGAGTGAGTATCCTTGGCTGCGGCACTGGTGGTGGCAATGAGTCGCCGGCGTAACTGTGCCGTGAGCGTGTGTGGATTGAAATTATTGCTGAGGAGTTCCAAAGCGTCGCCAACGTCGATTTTCTCCACCGTCCACAATGGCACAATCTCCTTGAACGCGTGGTCGAGCTCGTATTCGTTTTCCCAATTGAAACATTTGAGAAACTTCGTGAAGAACTGGCGCGTGGTCTGCAGGGGTGCCGTGGTTGTGCCTTTGTCGTCAGAGAGTGTATTTTTCGAGAAAAAATAGCGGAATTTCCATAAAAGCTTCTTTTCGTGGTCATGAAGCACCGCACTCGAAGGCCTGTTGAGGATACGCCAGAGCTCGTCGCGCATGTGTGGCGATGGCTTCGCCTCTTTATCTAGCAACGACGTGTTGTTGATATTAATCGCCAAGCTCTGAAATTTCTGCTCAATAGGGTTCTGCTCATGCACGGGGCTAGCCGCCGGCACCGTGCCTGCTGCGGCTGTTCCTTGCTCGGCCCTGGCGCTATTGAAACTTAGGATGGTAGAATTGTGGAAGTCAGGGTCGTAAACTCGAGGAGAATCTGAACCTGGCAATTCAAACGCATTCAAAACCATAGCTAGCTGCGGGCCAACTTGTTCTGGGGCACCGGTGTCCAAGAGCGGCGCCAGGGGCTGCAAAAGAGGCGCGCTGTAGGTGATGTCCAGAAAAACCACCGGCAACAGGAAATTCGGGAGGTCCACGAATAAATGGTGCCGCGCAGGTAGATCAGAATCTTCTGCCATGCTCTCCAGGAATATTTGCAGCTTTTTCCCCGCCAAACTCTCGCCTTTCCCCGCCTTTTCAACCGCCGGCATGGCCCACGAATCTAGCCACTGCGACCGCGGGAACTCGCCGCTTTCATACTGGAACATCCTGGATTCCATTGCCGTGGTTGTTTCTAGAGAGCCGTAATTGATAGGTTTAGCACAGCCCGTTTCCCCCGCGTGCACAGGGACCTTGTAGCCGCCCTTCCGGAGCGTGCTATCGCGGTGGTCAAATAACGATAAACGGCCGCGGGCATACACCTCCGGGCACGCCCTGACGATTTCCAAAAGCGTGAATTCCAAATAGGCATCAAACGGCACCTGGTTATAGTTTATGGGGAGCTTCACATAGCAATCCCACACGCGTTTGTTGCTGTGGAAGTGCGTGTACGGGGTCTGGAACTGCTCGGTGAGCGGGTTGTGATTCCCGTCAAACACCTGCACGCGGACAAACAAGTTTGAGTTTGCCGAGATCTGCGAGAGTCGCTGGAACACACTGGCGTTTTTGAATTTCGCCGAATTGGCAACCAAGATTGGTGGTGGCGCGGTTTCTAGCCGCCGGAGCTTGACCGTGATGGGAATCGCGAGGCTCTTCAGAAGCCCCACGGTCACCGTGCTTGTGTGAGTGTCCGAGCCAGAATCGGCCTGGCTTTCCAGTGATATCATTAATATTATTTGAGTGCTTCACTTTGAAAGAAAATTTATGTGGTTTTTCTGGCCGAAAGTGTGGTTCAATGGTGTATATTATAGGTATGTATGTATCCGCTTATGGGCTGCGTGGGCTAGTAGTCTCTCGATAAGATAAGTCAAGTCTGGTGCGCGCGACTGGCATTGTTGCACGCAGGCAGGCGCTAAGCCTCTACCTAATGTTAGGGAAGCTCGGCTCGATTGTGTGATATAGTTCTAATGTGTTGATGAAGTATTTTTCTGTTTTTTTTCTCTTTTTTTTCTTCGGTTGATGCTTTTGAATACAGTTTCGGGCTATTTCGTCTCCTTAGTCATGAAGTGGCTCGCTTGTAGCACGTTGATCATACTGAAAGGAACTCTATATATAAGACGAAGACCTGCTTATGGGAATCACATCCTTTGGACGACAATGCATATCGTGCTCCGTCTTATCCATAATAAGCGCAAAATCAACGTATTCAAAGAATATTACGGAACATTTTGATGAAAACTGGCAGGTCAAGAGATCTTCATAGGCCAGTAAGTCTGTCTCACATCATAATTGGCCGGATTACACAGTGGCATACAGGATTCACAATCTACACTTGCCACAACCTTCTGGATTTCCTCAAAGTTATTTGTGATGAATCTTTTACTCTATTCGATGAGAAGAATTCATTTGGTCGGTCCAACAGGAATGTGGATTTATGAAATCGTGTTTGTCTCATTGGCACGTGACACTGCTTACTTCTCACGTGAGCTGGCTAGATTATCTGCCCATGCCATTTTTTTCAACGGAGTGTTGTCCTTTCATTTTTTGTGGTTGTGCCTGTTGTGTTTTTTTGGTTCATTTGTTGTTGAGGAAGTTCACGCATCAATGCAAAAGCGTTTGAGGTAAGAAAGCTACTATTTCCCACGCTCGGCTTCTAACCGTAACCAGTCATTTCTCTCGATTTTGCATTCTTACATAAGCCAACTCCAATAAAGTGTCGATACGTTTCAGCACTTCTTCCCTTGGTCCCGATCTCCCATAGCCATATGCTGGGACTTTTGGCTATCTTGTATGTACATGATTTTCTATTTCCATACCGACCAAATCTTTATTAGTCATGATCTATCGGTACATTCTGTGCTCACTTGAAAATTGAGAAGATTCCGGCAATGAGTTTGCTTCTAGTGAAGATTTCTTTCTGTGATCAAAAGGTGCCAGATCGGTTCTCGATATGGCATGGAAAACGTCACTAAAGCGGCAGTGCACAAATGAGTGTCGATGTGGGAATGCCGGCAAAAGAAGACTCTTTGTATTTGAAACGTGATTGTTTAAGACGTGATTGTTTAACACGTTAATTTTTCACACACTTCATCAAGAAGCAGCAAGAAGGAGTCATTTGAGCCCATTTTGCTTTCAAGGGCCCTTTTGTAGCCTTTCTGGCACCATATTACTGGCATAGTGTTCATTCTTCTCTTTCAAGAAGAAGGATTTGCTCAGGCAACAGCCCGTGCCCCTTCTCCTTTCACGTTTTTCAGCCTGGGTCACCAAAACGTACCCTTTACAATTTTGAAAGGCAATGCATCAAAATTCAATCATAGTCATTCATCTCTTGTCTGCAAACGTGCTTCCTCATGCACCGCTAGGACGTCCACGCAGCTAAGCAAATGTGGCCTTTTTTGGAAATTATCGCCAATCAACACCCTGAACCCATTAAATAGAAGCCACAAGGTCGGCTACGAGTGTCCCGGTCGCACGTTCTGGCCAAACCACATGTACTTCTCGCCCGCAGTCTCCTCGTCCAGGGACTCATCGCTCGAGTTCGAGTTCGAGTTAAAATTGTAGAAAATCGTCTTTCCTGGCTTTTTCTCGGGCTTGCTCTCGTGCAGGAGCATCGACGGCACAAACTTGAGCGCACTCGGATTAGTATTCACTGCGGGCCTTGCCGGAACAGGCTGTGCCTTTGGCAGGTCGTGTGTGGCCGAATCCTGTTGCAAGGCGTGGCCAAACTGCAACGCAAACTTGTTTTCCGTGACGTCCGCCGGCGGCGTGTCCTGCTCGGAGATAACACCGAATTTGGGCGTCGCCGTTTGTGGGCGCCGTCTCTGCAAAGACCGCACGCGCGCCAAGCGCGAGATCACCTCGTTCATATTCGGCGACAGCTCAAGATCCAGGGTCACGTCACGTGGCGACGCCAGCCCCCCTGAAACGTTGCCCGGCAACACGTTCAGCGGCACCCTGCCCAACTCCAACGACGAGCTGGTGAGCTGGTGCAAGCTCACGTGCAGGTTCACCTTCAGATTCAAATACGGTACGGGCACGTCTGCTGCCAGCGAGTACTTGAGCTTAATCGGGTGGTAGATTTCCTCATTCAGGCGTAGTTTCGCCAAATCCACCGTCAGGTTGATCCGGCTCGGCTCCGATGTCGGCAGCACCTCGGGCGACGTGGGCCTCTGTGGCGGTTTCGTAATGTCAAACGCCCGCTTGAACGCCTCGTCATTCATCACTTTCATGCGGAATTCGGACTTCACCTGGAACGGTTGTGGCCGCTGCGGGTCCCAGTCTTTAGCCGCTGGACAAAGCGGGTTACGCGCCGACGCCTGCCTCCCTGTTTGCGCGTTATTTGCGCTCAACAGCTTGATGCGGAAGGATGGCCGCGGGTGCCCGTCATGAGACTTGAGGCCGCCAAAACCAAGGGCGGGGAACTCACGTGACTCGTCGAGCTCGTCCTTTTTGATGAAGTTTGTCTTATAGTACACAATGTCCGTGTCTAGATTGAGTGTGGCGTCAAGTTGCGGGTCTCGCTCGAGCATACCCAAGCAGTCCTTGCGCAAGACCCAGCTGCCATCTATTTTCGCGGCGAAATTCATGCTAAACTCGGGAATCTCCTCGAAAATCGGCTGGCTGATGAAATGCAGAATAAAGTTCAGGATCACGTACCCGTGGCTCACCACAATGATCATATCGTGATCGTGGCTCGGCTTATCGTAGGTGGCTAGTAGTTTCTGGAAGTACTCTTTACACCGCTCTTGGAACTCTTTGAACAGCAAGTCCGGCTCGTTCCAGGGCCCTAGTTTTGTCGTGGGCCGGAAATTCGACACGTATCTCTTGTTTTGTAGCATCTGGATGTTCGGTGTGTACATCTGGTAAGCCTCGGTCAGGTCGTGGAAAGGCGGCTTGTTCTTCATCTTATCATGGATCCATTCGGAGAGCGCAAAGTCGCCCAAGAGCTGGAACTTCGCCGTCACTTCCGGGTGCTTTTCCTTGATCTGTTTTTCTAGCTCCGTCACCAAAAGATCCGCTGTTTCGCAGCACCGTAGGTACGGCAGAAAGTGTACAAACACGTTTTTTCTTGTGACCCCAAGAAAGCTCGCCCGCAGCACGATCTGTGCCGCGACGCCGGCGGCTAGCTGCTCTGTTTCTCGCGTCACCAGCAGATCGTACTTCTTGTAGGGCGAATGAAGCGCCTCGCCATCATTTTTGCCGTGATCGGCCCTGGGCCCATGGCGTAGGAAAACGAGCTCGGTCATGACGTCATATGTGTCTTGATGTGGTGAATCTGTTTCACTTTTTCCTGTTTTGGCTGCAGAAATCTATTATAAATACCCCTCAAAAACAGCCGGGCTAATTTGGGTAGGCAACGGGAAGATGTGGCGGAAAAGATCGGTGTTGGCAAATCGCCCACAAGTGCCGGGCCAGCTACAATTCTGGGCCCGAAGACCTCATGTACGTCATAGCCTGCGCGGGCTGAGGTCACGTGATACGTGTTCATTATACGAGATCTACGCTTCGGGTCACGAAAATGTTCAGTAAAATGAAATTAAATTGCTTTTTATGTTTTAAATAGCCACTTTTTATTTCTAGTAATGAAACGAAGTGAGAATTTTGTTGTTTATGTACGGTTTATTTGCATCCGTGACCCCTTTTCCGTGTCTGAATCTTTCGCGTGGTGCACACAGCCAATGCAAGAAAATGACCACGGTACAGTGAAACATGTCACGTGATATGCTTTTACGAGACCGCTCCCAAGTAGTCAGTGCTTTCTAGAAGCAACGCAAATCAAATCTTTCACAATAAAAAATGTGAATCAGTTCCTACACTATTCTATCGGATTTTTAGTCGTATCCGTTTTTCTGGCCTGGCTTCATCACCGGTATGCAATTCTTTGCCTCGGGTGGGGAAGCTACTTTGTGGTGTACGGGTGTTTGGTCTTATCGGTGCAACTTTAGACGCATGCCGAGGTCTGAGTCTGACGTTTTCTTTCCGTACTAAACGAGAAATGTCGTCAAAGCTTCTGACAGATGACGTAGCCTCCTTAATCTCCGCAGCGCGAGCCGGTATGTGAGCTTGAACGGTCTTCCGAAAAAAAAACTTATTTTACTAACAAATGCAGCACGTGATCTCTCCTACAGTCCATACTCCAAATTTCGGTACGTGACAATCTAAATTTAGTTGGTGCTTTATTTCGGCACAAATAATCGCTAATTTTGAATTTTTTAAAGCAGATTTGATTTACAGATTTTGAAATCTTCAAATTTAAGACATATCAGTCGTCTAATTGCCGAGTTTTCATATCAAATACTCAGTGAGACGACTACATATATGTCTCAGTTAAAGACACGATCTTGCTAGTATTTTTCCAAAGTGCTCCCAATGAAGTTATACAGACCAAAAATGAGCTTCTTTTTCCACGGCTGATCCGGGAAATATGTCTCTCTTTACCCAAAAGATGGTGTTCTTATCTACAGGCCTCACTGTACCTCTACTTATCCTGATCTCTCTATCCATTGATCCGTCTGTGCAAGCCCAAGACGCATACTAACATCTAGTGTTGGCTGTGCCATTCTCACAACATCCAACGATATCATAAAGGGCGCAAACGTGGAGAATGCATCCTATGGAGCCGCCATCTGCGCAGAACGGACTGCTATCACTAGGGCTGTGATGGAGGGCCACAAATCGTTTCGAGCGATCGTCATTTCGAGCGATCAGCAAGACCCTATAAGCCCCTGTGGCATATGCCGCCAAGTCATTCGAGAATTTGGCGTGGACACGCCAGTGTTCATGACTTCTGCTGACGGGAAAGTTGTGGTGGAGAAATCCTTGGCGGAGCTTTTGCCCATGAGTTTTGGGCCGGATAATTTGGGGGTCTAACGTGATTCAAGCGGTGTTAATCTGGATTTGTCTGGAGAATTTGGGGGTAAAGCGGGGCGTGGATATGTTTTTGGGGCGATGAAGCGATGTGAATGGTAAGCACTATAGACAATGTTTAGGAGGAAGGTTTTTAAAGGTAATTCAAGATTCAATATGAGTCACGCATTGATCTCTTTCGTATACTGGTTTGTTGGCTTTTGCGTAGCAGCCCGAGAATTTATTGCAATTTCAGCAAACGTCAGATAGATGGACAAAATTTTCGGTTAGGATAAGGCCGGAAGCTTGTTTGGGTGCAAAAAGTAGACGTTCTCAATCTTAGAAGCATCTTAAGCTTTGAAAGCATGTAAATCACAGAAAGTTCTCTATGACTTTTTGCAAAACTTATTGTAAACACTTAAGCGCCCAATTTCTCTAAAAAAAAGGTAAAATAAAACTAATTTTTCATCACGAATCTTATGTTGTGTTGATCATTTCATCAATGAGATATGCATAATACAAGACTTTACAAAACGTAAAAATAGTCAGGAAAATTCAGAAACAGCGAATTTTGAAGATACTTGAGCTCTTTCGGACTTCAAGGCGTATGAATTAATCTGATTTAGGCTTCTCGATGCGATTTTTTTTCCAAATGTGTAAATTACTTAGATCAACTCCATTCTCATTTCCCAGACACGGCTCTGAGGGCGCACGCGTGAGCCGTTAGTTAATCATACAGTAGTTACGCTGAGAAAGACACGATGTTCACCAAATTGACAAGTCGCGATGGCATATACCAGCAGAGACTTCTCGAGAATTCACAGAAAGAAAAAAAAGGGAATATAATTCCTTAGAAAAGAAAAAGACCTTTTAAAATCCAGATAATGCTCTTGTTTAAAGAGATAAAATGTTGGAAATGCCTGCATACTATGTCACGCTTAGTACCTACCGTTTCGATTGATCAGTATTAGTCGGGGTTTGATGAAACCACGTGCAATATTTTATTATAAAAGTAAATTGTGGCACTAGGATCTAATTCATGGAATCATTTGCATCTAGCTCATGGAAATGCTTGCATCGATATAAACAGCACATTCCATGATACATGGTACTTCAACGCATCATCTAGAAAGGTACAAGTGAGTAAGGCCTGTTCGCGAAAGACTTATGGGATGGACATGATTCATAAAAAACACAATTGTGATTTGCATTGAGAATATCGAAAATGAAAGGTAAATGTTTTCATATATGCGAAGCGTATCCGAAATTTGTAGATACTCGCTGCTCTAATTTCATCCGTGACATTATACCAAAACTAGCGGTGCAATGGCCCAAAAAGAAACAGAGTCTGACACTCGCATGGAAAAACACCAGAAGAATTTCAAAAACATAACACATTCAATTCAAAAGCACAGACCGACTTTTATAGTGAACACCTGCTCGATACCTGCTTGTTCCCGTGTCATCTTTTTCCTTGGTCTGCGTAAGGGCATATTCCGAGGGTGGGCACCTGACCATTCGCAGCCGGCATCTCGCGGAAAGAAAAAAAAGATGAGCCCCACAGAAGTCCAAATTAGCCACACCACAAATAAACGAACAAAAGAACCCCAAAAAATGACCACGTGTGCGTCTCCGCAATGCGGCAAGGAAACCGAGTCGGCGCTTAAGTGCCCAGTATGCCTCAAGGGCGGGATCCAGAGCGCGTTCTGCAACCAGTTGTGTTTCCGTGCCGGCTGGCCCATGCACAAGGCCGTGCACGCAGCCGAGGATGGCAAAGTGTTCGACCCATTCCCCAATTTCAACTACACGGGCAAATTGCGGGCCGCGTACCCATTAAGTCCCAAACGGGCCGTGCCACAGCATATCAAGCGGCCCGACTACGCCCAAAACGGGCGGCCAGTGAGCGAAATCAGAAACGACAGATTGGGCAAAATCACCACATTGAGCGAGGCGGAAATCAAGAAAATCCGCAAAGTCGGCTTGATTCTGCGCAAGATCTTGGATAAAGTGGCGCTGCACATTGCGCCGGGCGTGACCACCGACGAGCTTGACGCCGTGTTGCATAAGGAATGCATGGCGCATAACGCCTACCCTTCTCCATTGAACTACTACAACTTCCCCAAGTCTGTGTGCACGTCGGTGAACGAGGTCATTTGTCATGGTGTTCCAGACAACACGCCGTTGCAGGACGGCGACATTCTCAACTTGGACGTGACGATCTACCTCCTTGGCTTCCACTCGGACTTGAACGAAACATACTACGTGGGCGAAAAGGCCCGCGCAAACCCCGATACCGTGCGTTTAGTCGAGACCACGCGTGAGGCGCTCGATTTGGCCATCAGCATGGTCAAGCCAGGGCTCGTGTTCCGTGAGTTGGGCAATGCCATTGAGGCGTATGCCACAAAAAATGAATGCTCAGTGGTGAGATCATATTGCGGCCACGGAATCAACTCATTGTTCCATTGCCAGCCCAATATTCCGCACTACGCGAGGAACAAGGCCGTGGGCGTGGCCAAGCCAGGTATGGTGTTCACCATCGAGCCCATGCTCTGTTTGGGCACGCACAAGGACGTCACGTGGCCCGACAACTGGACTCTGGCCACGCAGGACGGGCAGTACCTGGCCCAGTTCGAGCACATGTTGCTTGTGACGGAAACGGGGTGCGAGGTGCTCACCGCACGCTTGCCTGACTCTCCAGGCGGCGCCGTCCCGCGTATCTAACCAGGTGGGAAGCTGAATCTGGGCATGCCGGCCTGTGAAGTGTTGTATTAGGACGAAGTCGGTTTTCTTTTTCTTTTTGAGGAGATGGCTATATCGTGATCGTGGTAGGTTGTAGATCAATGTATATTTGGGAACTACATGGTGTTTGTAGAGAATTGTACCAGGCATTTGGTTTTAGGTCCGGCCCGGCCAGCTTTGTTTGGAATTGCTGGTGTTCACACGTATGCCTAACTTTATGAGACTAGGGCTTTTCACCTAATTACCGCATTCAGCTCTTCGCCATGGTATAAACAGAAACATGCATGTTATTTTAGACTTGTAATACAATTTCTATCATCGTCCTACAGCAGTACAGGGCCTCAGATTCCGTAGAGCAAAAATAACTTCAGCTCATAGCACAGTCAATGATAAAAGTCTGGTGTTTAGATTCACAGCGTGCTGGCGATGGCCCTGTAACCTATTTCGGGCTTCGCTCCTGGTATTTACGGCTGAAGCCTACACTCTTGACACTCCGACGAAACCAGTTCTCGCCTCTCTCATGTGTCGGAGCAATCGACCCCCGGACATCCCATCATCATCCCTGAAGCTGCCTGACGTTTCCTCGCGCACTGCCATCGACACATCAGCCGCCGCCAGTTCATTTCCAGAAGCAGACCATCGGAAAAACTCGCGCTCCCAAACTCCTCGGAGCGAAGCCTCTCACACCTCATCAATTCCCCCCGAAAGGTGCCCGCGCCATCATTTTTTCGCGTGAAAACGCTGCTACATGGATTACACCCACGTCGCAACACAGCAAGCCCATAAACCACCGGAATTACCACCAAAAATGAAAAAGTAATGGACGAATCCGGATTTGAACCGGAGACCTTTCCCATGCTAAGGGAACGCGCTACCAACTGCGCCATACGCCCGGAAAGTGGTCCCTAGCAGGATCGAACTGCTGATCTTGGCGTTATTAGCACCACGCCTTAACCAACTGGGCCAAGGGACCTGTTTGTGTGTGTTTTTTCTGGGTGTTTTTACGTGAAAATTTGATCAAAACAAACCCGGTACACTATGCAGGATTGTGTCAGATCGAGAAAAAATATACAATATGCAGAAACCCGTGCATCCACGCGTCAATCGAGCTGAACCGAGCCTATTTGAGATGACAGCTCCTAATTAGGAATTATCACGCGGGCCTTGCGTTGCACAACACCTAAATCTTTTTTTCTCACCTTCAAAAGATCAATTCATGCAAACAAATTACTGTCATATCATGATTTTCATTTTGCCTGGAGGTACCTCACGATACTTGATATCATTGCAAAGATTCGAGCGTCAAAAATAAAAAAAATAAGAAACACACTTAGAAGAGTTGCAATTCGCTACTAAAAGCTTAGGAATGTAATGGATTTCGCGTAGAAACCTAAAGATTTTGGGAAAGTGATGGGAAAAAGCGTGAGCAGTGTGGTCTTTAACACACCTGGTGTTGAGTCACCAACCCTTAAACATCATGTATGTAAGCTTTTTCCTGAAAATAACTGTGTGTTGTATTTTGGCGAGGATTGTCTCTACATATATTGTTTTGTGAAGAGCTAGGTGAGCAATTGTGGCTCTACGGTCAAGATATTCTTCCAAGCAAAGAAAAAACAAACAATCAACCAGATACTGAAGCTCAGACATAGACTATATCTGTTGATACTCAAAAGCAAGCAACCTGCTCTCAACTTATTGAGTTCGTAGATTACCATCCCGTATATGAGGAAAAAGAATCGAAGGGTGTGATCAAGTCCCCAAAATGGAATGAAATTTTTGATCAAAAAGGTTTTTTTTCCAGCGCTCTACAGATGATTCACGAACCATGAACTCAGTTTCTCGAATCTCTTTTAAGATGCAGATATTGGGGAATTCCTACTAAGCAATCCACCCAAACAATCGATCACAATATGTCGATATAGGTTACAAAAAATCAGATAGGGTTTTGACTTGGCAGCCAAATGTGTAATTCCCTTTCATCATACGCTGAAGCAAGTGTGACCACATTTTAGGCCAGACGGTTACTTGAGTCGGGCAACCCCCAGGGTATATAAATCAGGTCAATTTTCCCAGAGAAGCTAGATAAAGCTTGCTCAACATCAACACAAACATTTCACAAGAAATAAAGACCCTCGCAAGTTATGCTTTTTTTCAAACTTTTCTATTGCATGTGAAAAAGCCTGGGTGTTGGATCATTAATCCAGTGTCACCTCAAGGACCCCGCACAGCAGCACACACCAATTAACTCTCATACGGACCATCTTTGTGAATGGTTTCACTCATGTAATCATTTTTTCGATCTGATAATTTTTCGGCCGCTTAATATGCAAAGTTAGTGTGATGTTTTTCGGAAAATGTTCGTAGGGTTATGTTGAAGAAGAAACAGAATAACAATGGGAAATGCTTCGCTAGCTAGCTGGCGATATAATGAAAATCCCGATTCTGATTTAAATGTGGGTGCACATAAAGAAAAATAAGGCTGTTTTGCTTCATTTTCATGAGCCGTGGCTCATGAGATTTTGATGCGGACACTATGTGCTCTGAGCCTTCATGGTGTCTCGTCTCTATATTCGGAACTCCGACCAATTGTGAGTAAGCACATACCAGACGCAGGCTAACAACAGAGATCAGGCATGAATGTAGGACTGTTTGAGGCCCATCTGAACAAATCTTTATTTTGTTTTTGGTGAATAATCATTAATGTGGAATGTGAAAATGCGTACCTGTTGAGTTCTGGGGTAAATCAAGTTGCGATCGACGAGGAAGGTCTAGAATGTGCGTGAAGATTTCAGTGATTTCATGAGAGGAAAATGTGCCTTTCTGAATCACGAGAACGTTTATTTTGAGCACCCGTTCGATTTACCCAAACGATTGCTCTTCGCCCTACTAAAGCCTTGGGGCTTCTTCAATATATTGCTTGTAAATGCTGAGAACAAAATAATGAATGGGGCACAAATTTCTTCATCGAATCTCTCGAAGCTTTTAGTACCGTTTTTCAAAAGCCATCTGCACGCCCGCATCTTGATCGTGACATGAACAAGTTATGAAATCCGAAACTTCCAGATGCGTGTACGATACCACCAACTAAATGAATCAGCAGAGCACTCATGAGGATAGTCCGCTTGACTGGTTCCCGCTTTAGTGCAAATTTCGATCTAATCCCGCAAGAATTTGTAAAATGGACGATGTGTATGATTTTCGGGTTCCAGCCTGCATCGGTTTGTTGCTTTGTCCTGCTCGCCGCGATACGATTGTCACTAGAACAATGAAATCATGTCACCATTGTTCTCGTGCAAAATCAACACGCCATGCCAGAAAGAGCCGATTTCAGTAAACACTTACTCCGGGCTTTCCATTCTTATTGAACAATTTTTCTGAAAGAAACGAGAATTTGACGCATACACAAATTAGCACTCTCACAATAACATGCGCACGGCTAGGTCCACCCTACTATCTCAACGAAAGTGACGCACGTGCATACCCATTATTTTGAATCAGTATTTGGTAACACCTCATTACTTTCCATTATTGAGCCTCAAGAAGGTTTTCCAAAGTGGTGGTTATTACGCGCTTGTAATTTCAGAGATTTCTTGGCAAAAATGCCAACGTAATACATATACAAAGGCAATTTCTTGGCATAATGAGAAAGAACCACAATTCGCCTACGTATGTTTTTGAGGCTTAAAAGAGCAGAGCCATTGCTTAGGCGAGGCTTAAAGCGCAAAATTAAACAAATTCGAATGTAGAATAAATTCAATATTTTCTGGTCAGAGAGAAAAATCGGACATTCACCAAATGTTTTTTTTTCCTCGTGTATGGGTTCAGTTTTCAAATACCAGATTGGGATGCCGTGCCAAGAAGGCCCGCCAAGACAATGTGCCAAGATTCCCGTTTGAAATGTTTGCAACGCTTAGAGGTTATGCAAATATTTCCTGATCCGGCAACATCATTACCGAATGAAAAACTGGACTAAGCTAACAAAACTCTTGTCAAAACTTGGGGAGATCAAGAACGTAAATTAGCGCACATCTCAAGCAATAGCTTGATCCGGGCTCTAAGCCGGTCCAACCAACGCTCATAATTATTGATGAATTGTTTATTTCCCCACGCAAAAACACCACACGCCGCAAATGTTGTACTGTGCCGCAGAATGTGACGTGCTCACTTTTTGCAGCAAATCGCATGCATCCAAGAAAAAGATACACCATCAGGAATGAACTTATTCGAATTCATGAATAAGTGGTTATTGCAGTAACCACTGTGGTAAGGAAATGCCATCACCACGAAAAGAATGGTCTATCCCGGCGGATATTTAAATGGGTGACGGACCCAGCTTGGTTAGTTGATTTATCAGATCAAACAAGAATCACTTCAAAATGCAGTTCAAGACCCTCGCTTTTGCCTTTGCCGCCGCCTCCGTCGTTATTGCCCACGAGGGCCATGACCACGACCACGACCACACTCACGCTTCCACTAGCGCTGTGGCTACTTCTAGTGCTCACAGCCATGACCATGACCACGACCATGACCACGACCACGACCACGACTCATGCTTCTACCAGCGCTGTGGCTACTTCTAGTGCTCACAGCCATGACCATGACCACGACCACGACCACGACCACGACCATGACCATGACCACAACGAGGCTGTCTCCGTGAGCGCTTCTTACACCAGTGGCATCAGCACTGTTTTGACTTCCTCTGCCAGCAGCGCTACTCATGACCATGACCATGACCACGACCACGACCACAACAGCACCACGACCAGCTCTTCTTCCATAACCGTGGCTACTGGTGGTGCCGCCAACTTGGTCGGTGTGGGCGCTTTTGGTGCCGCTGCCGCCGCAGGTATTGCTTTGTTGATGTAAGTCACGTGTGCGATACAA
This sequence comes from Metschnikowia sp. AWRI3582, assembly GCA_002894445.1. Lineage (NCBI taxonomy): Eukaryota > Fungi > Ascomycota > Pichiomycetes > Serinales > Metschnikowiaceae > Metschnikowia > Metschnikowia sp. AWRI3582. Next base: position 122,699 of record LPNK01000081.1, on the reverse strand, counting down.
AAAGGGGTGAGCTAAATGTGCTGCAAATAAATCATGATAGTATTTTCACTCACGCCCATTCGTCGTCGACTGCGAGACTCCCCGAACTGGCGAAAAGCCTCTTCTTTTTTATTCCATAGAGTCTGTTTAGTCCAATAAAATTGCTTATTATTATTCTTTTTCCCTGAAACTCGGAATCTCTCAAATTCATATGTCATGCGAAATTGGCTGCACATCCGATTGAAGGATACAGCGAGCCCCATTAGAGTCATTTTTTGCGGCTACCTGGCCAGGAATGACTTTGGCCATGAAAAGAAGCTTTTTTGCGTGGAACCAAATTTTCCTATCAAGTGTTTGTCAGGGGTGCCTTCTTCTATGTTTAATGCGGCCGTCAATTCCACTAGCGTTAGGCAATTCAGAGGTGGCCTTTGAGCGTTTTAATGGACATGTCATAAGGAACATCCCGAGTCACGCTTCTGAGACGCAGTAAATATTATCACTCAACATATTTGCATATGATGTGAATGGGCATACCGGGTGAAACACCTAGTCGGCGTGTAATTTTGTGCCTGTCTCAAAAGACACAATACACGCAAGCGGGCTTTACACAGGACATGCGAGTGTGGATGCTTGATCTTTGTGCAGGCGTATTCCCGAAACAGAACCTGAAACCTTAGATCTCGGTTCGTGAAGTATCGATCAAGAATTAAGTTCTCCACTGCTTGTGAAAAATGTAGCGACTTCCCAGTTTAAGCGCTTTACCTTGGAAAACTTTCAGAAAACCCTTCAAATGTCTCTTTAATGTAGGGCAAAACATCCAACACGGCAATGGAGCACACACCACACATGTGCCTGTTTTTCTGATAAGCATACTGAGCACGAAAATGTGTAGTGGAACGAAATATATACAGTGTCATAGAGGGTAAAAAGCAAAAGTGTGTCAAATTACCGAAAATGATAACAGGTTGTCTTGAAATATCCACGGATGTGTGCGTTTCAAGTTTTCCTACTGTGTAGGAACTCTTACACATGGGGAACTACTAGCTTATTTCTGGTAGAGATGCTTTCAACATTCTTTAAGTATCAACTGAACAAAAGACGAAAATGGCTCGGCACGTAGATTCAAAAACTTCAAAATGACTTATTTTACAGGAAATATATTCTTTTTAATTATCATTTTCTGAACAGTGTTCTTCTCCCCGTTACTATAAAGTTACGATAACTCGTTATCAAAAAATCTATAAGTTTAAGGAAGGAGAAAGGGATGAAAGTGAAAAGCTCAAATGCAAAGTGAAGGCTCGCAGAGGGCTTTACATATAATAAAACAAAACAGACGTTTTCCCTTAAGGGTCATTCAAGGTTGCTCATATCTTGTAAGCCCGAGGAAGTGAAGCAGGCCTCTGCTCAACATGCGCAGCCGAAATTTATTGACGCACGCGTATGCGTTTATTGGGGAGGTGATGCGCTTGTTTCAGCCCGTGACAAGAAACGTCAAACATGATTTCTCTTCAAAATTTATACGGGGAGCAATTGAAAAAAGATCCACCGCAGTGCCGCAGTGAACAAGATATGTTAAAGCATAAAATACGAAGAATTTCTTTCATTACATATCAAGCGGCGAAAATCGTGAAATGCGTGAAAATTGCATGACATATGTTCAGCCAAATGATTCAGTGGTGGTGAACTACATACACACATGCTTTTCGGCCATGGAATCTTCTCATAAAAGCAACAGTAAGCTCGGTGTTATCTCGTTTGCTCAAAGCATACTACAAAGTGCTATCCCCCAGGCCTTACTTCTCTTGAAAATGACAAGTTGGAGTGCAGAAAGCCGCCTGGCATGACGGTGAGGGTGACTTAAGGTTTGAGCGAGTTTATGTGAAGGCGTCGGTGTAAATATCGGACGATTTCTTGGCATAGCCTCGGATGCTGGATAATGCATGATGGTTATGCATGTCTCTAGAACGACAAATGTAGAACGGCCAAAATGATGAGACATGTACGTGCGGAAATAAATCTCCACTGACTAGCCGCCCCTGAATGTTTACATTCTTCTATCGAGAATGCAAACTGTGTAAGTGGGGTCACGCCTCTTATCCGCCTCAAGTGTTCGTAATTTCGCGGGAGCAACAAAGCCCGGGATTCCCGCCGAGCCGCAATTCCCGAAACCGGCGAGATGAATTAAAGTCTGCTCATAGCAGCCAAGCTCGACTTGAGAAAATTTAATCAAGCAAATTTATTGTTCTTCACTTGAACTAGAAAATTCTCGGCAATTTTTTACTTGTCGAAAGAGACATGTGCTAATTTCAATTGCTGAAAAATAATGTGGGGTTTTTCTGGACGGATTTATCCAAGCGGCGCGGAATTACACCTTCCAACTGGGGAACGTGCTGCATATATCGGGGCCAAATCTCGTGCCGAGATAAAAGTGCCTGATGCTTGATAATTCTGTGATTTTGAATGAACCTTAATTTTTTAAATGCTCAAACTATCAAATGCAAATCAGTGGTTCCTGGCGCAGGCGTAGTCGAGACTAGCGGACCGACATATTAACATAAACCAGCACGCAGTGTCATAAGACTCACTCTAGAATCGAAGAAATGTAATTTAGATGTCTCCGATTTAGTCTGGGAAGTAATAGTGAATTAACTAAGACCCGAAAGTGATTGATTTACTCTAAAATAACAGTGCGAGTAATTTTGACTTTTGAGTAAATTAAAACTTCGAGAAAGCAAAGTTATACTTGGTACGGTCGCACCTATTTATGACGGCAATTAGTCAAGCGCTCAAAGTCTGTTCACGAATCGAGAAACAAGTAAAACTTATGAATTTCTCAAAGAAAACACTACCTCACGCAGTGAAAGCAAAATAAAAAAGAAAAGCATGTGCAAGTCTTACGATTTTGGGGTACAGCTCATTTAAGGCAAAGCGCAAAAGAAAGCAGTTGATGGGATTTTCATCGGCTTGTGCACATTTATATTTCAGAGCTAGATAAAGAAGTCTGACTCCCAGTCTGAAATCACATATACAAAGCAAAAGAAAAAAAAAGAAAAATGCTGACTAGACCAGGGGCTGGCGTACACTTTTAGGCGAGTCAAAGTAACACACATTTCCACACCGGTCGGCCTGCATATGGCACGAAAGACTCTTTGGGATAAAAGGGAGTGCTCTTTATTTGCTAGAGACATGGTGGGCCAAGTAAGCCGTGAAAAGGGATTAAAGTTTCAGCTTATCCCCCGAACATATAATTGAATCAGAAGGTTCAACTGCTTTTCGATGTGCCGCATGTTGTCTGTATACCGAGAGCACGTGACCTTGATCACGCGACTTAACCACGTGACCAAATCGCGGGAACAATTTTTTCCTACTACAAGGCGCTTAAACCACTCTTGGTATCCATAAAGACACGCAGAAACACCCTCCATGTCGTCGTCGATCCAGCTTTTAAACCCCAAGGCCGAGTCCTTGAGACGCGCACAGGCGCTCCAGGTGAACATTGCCGCCGCACAGGGCTTACAGCAGGTGTTGGCGCTGAATTTGGGCCCCAAGGGCACATTGAAGCTTTTGGTCGATGGATCAGGCAACTTGAAGCTCACAAAAGACGGTAAAGTGTTGCTTTCGGAGATGCAAATCCAGCACCCGACCGCGGTGATGATTGCACGTGCCGCGACGGCGCAGGACGAGATCACGGGCGATGGTACCACCACGGTGGTGTTATTAGTAGGCGAATTGTTGAAACAGGCCGAAAGGTTCATTGGCGAAGGAGTGCACCCGCGCGTGATTGTGGACGGCTTCGACCTTGCACGTGACACAGCTTTGGCTCATTTGGCCGAGTTCAAACGCACACCTGAAAGCTTTGACCGCGAGTTTTTGCTCCAGGTGGCGCGCACGTCGGTGCTGACCAAAGTGACGCCCGAGTTGGCTGCAATTTTGGCCCCCGTGGTCACGGATGCCGTGCTTTCAGTGCAGGGCGAGGACCGCCGCCAGTTGGACTTGCATATGGTCGAGATCATGACGATGCAGCATGGCAAGCCACAGGACACAAGCTTTATCAAGGGGTTGGTGTTGGACCATGGCGCGAGGCACCCGGACATGCCGCGGCGCGTAAACAACGCGTTTGTGTTGACGTTAAACGTGTCGCTCGAGTACGAAAAGACCGAAGTGAACTCCGGGTTCTTTTATTCGTCGGCAGAGCAGCGTGAGAAATTGGTGGCTTCAGAACGCAGATTTGTCGACGAGAAGTTGCGCAAGATTGTCGACTTGAAGAACGAGGTCTGCGGGCTCAACGGAGACACGGGCTTTGTCATTATTAACCAGAAGGGCATCGACCCCATGTCCTTGGACGTGTTGGCGAAACACAACATTTTGGCATTGCGCCGTGCGAAACGCAGGAACATGGAGCGGTTGCAGCTCATCGTTGGCGGTGAGGCGCAAAATTCGGTGGATGACTTGTCGCCGCAGGTGTTGGGCCGCGCAGGGTGCGTTTACGAGGAGTCGATCGGTGAGGATAAGTTCACCTACATCACCGAATGTGCTGAGGCGCAGGCGCTGACGATCTTGATCAAGGGCCTGACCGCGCATGTGTTGCAGCAAACCAAGGATGCCGTGCGTGACGGCTTGCGTGCCGTGGCGAACGTGTTGAAGGATGAGGCGATCGTGCCGGGCGCTGGTGCGTTCTATATGAGTTGTAACCAAGAGCTTTTGCTGCTGAAAACGGTCAAGGGCCGCAGCAAGCCGGGCGTGCGTGCGTTCGCCGAGGCGCTTCTCGTGGTGCCCAAGACGTTGGCCACGAACGCGGGGCTTGACGCGTTGGAGGCAGTGTCTGCGTGCCAGGATGAGATTATTGAAGGTCACGTGACCGGCCTCGACCTTGTCTCCGGTGAGCCCATGGACCCGGCATTGGAGGGCGTGTGGGATTCGTACCGCGTTGTGCGTAACGCCGTGCTGGCCGCCACGGGCATAGCCCTGAACTTGTTGCTTTGCGACGAGCTTTTGAAGGCGGGTAAATCCTCGTTGAAGGGCCTGCCGCAGGGCCAGCCCATGCCCCAGGGAATGCCTCAGGGCATGCCGGGAATGATGTAACGACAATATAGGTTAATAAGTTGCGGGAAAATCAAGAAGAATAAAAAGATGAAAAGAGAAGAATTGCAAAAGAAAGGCTTTTTTTTTGTCGTTGAAATGCTTGACGTAGTTCTGAGCGACGTGAATCGAATTGACTTATGCTTACCCTGGCCACACATGGTGTGCTTTTCTTGTACCTGCTACATGTTCGATGTTTATATTGGGGCGTGAGAATCTTCAGAAGATTTGAGGTTTGCCTTTTTTTCATTCACTGCCTTCTATAGAAAAACTCATGCATCCTCAATCCATTACGGGCAAATTATCAAGAAGATCAACCTTTGAGGGGATGGTAAAACCCCATAATACAATAAAAGCGAATTCGTATAGCTGAAAGCCTTTGTTGTTCTTTCCCTTATTCGTCACACACCAACCAGATAAGTCCACGATTCACTCCTTTTCATATATAAACAGTGATTCTATGCTACAAAAAGATCCCATTTCGGTATACGATTACATTATGTGAGTAGCATGCTATAGCTTTGAACAAAGAACATTGGTTAGGTCACGAAATTTCAGGAAGCTAGGCTCATAAAGAAGTAAATTAGAATATTTGGCGCTTGACGATTAATTCAAAGTCTTGATAAACAGAATTTTTGAAAATTCATTCACCAGTAGATAAACGGATAAAGTTTCCGGGCTCCATTATGGAGAGAGATGTTGATGATCAGTCTTGCCTCATAATTGAGGAATTAAATTAGGTTGTGGGAGACAATCACATCAAGTGTTATGCATTTTCAAGCAGCACAACTTCAAAAACAGGCGTAATTCGAGAAAAGACAAAAAACAAAAGTCAGAAAAAGAAGCACTTGAACATATGCTAGGAATTGTTTGGCGTGCAGATGATATGTGAAAGGGGTGGTATGCCTGGCAAAATGAATGACGTCCTGATAAAGTAAGGGGACGATATTTGACGAGTATGGATTTTTCTTTTCGAGAAAAAAAAGTTCCTTTGTGATTTATGGAAAACAATCCGAATGAGTCTCTATGGTTTTCGTGCCGTGAGGTGTTATGAGTCGGGGCCTGTGCCCACACAAAGCCCACGGTGCTTTATTCAGTGATGGCGGTAAAGAGAGTGTTCAGCTGCATATTTGGCGAGTGATGCATTTCGGGTGTTTGGAGGTCAGTTGATATGGCGTTTCAACTAAAGTAAACATAAACCTGAAAACTCGATTAGTTCGTTGGGCTTTGTCTTTTCACGAAATACAGGCCCGGCCTAGATTCAGCCGATTACAAATTGTGACTAACAGCACTGTACTGTACACTGCTTTCAAGAAATATCTTTTATTACATGTCCAGGAACGTGAGTGGCTTATGTATGAATGTAAAGGGGCACGAGGGAGACATTTTTTTGTTCATGAATGCATCAAGACGCATGTGAAAAGCATGTAAAAAGGTTGTAACGCCGCTCACAAGTGCTCGTAAGCAGAGAGGGTCTCGATTTCTCGAAGGCACAGTGTGCTCACTATACGCCTGAAACGCATTGTGATGCTATGCCATGTGCCTCCCTGCTTAGAAAAGTGTGCTCTGAAAGCGCAAACTTGCAAAGTATGACACTTTAGGTCCGCGAGGTATAACTTAAAAAAAGGGGAGGCTCTGTAGCGACTGCTGATAAGGGGTTTCAGGACTCCTCGCGCATTTACCTAAAATTTCTTTTTTCTACCCTGAGATAAGCCTCTGGCATTCCCTCTCATAAAACGGTTTCTCAGTGTCTGGTGCGGCTCCCGAAAAACATGGCGGCGTCACACGTGAGATTTGAGGCCCAAATGCAGGTCACTTACGTTTACCGAACAGCTTGCTTGTGCGATCGCGTCCCTGTGAAAAGTGAAGGGAGGCAATGATTCCCATGCCCCCTGTTTCACATGTGTCGTTGTTTTTAAATCTGACAGCTGACGTTCCTTCACGCCTCAGATGCCCAAATCGAGCCTCGATATTGCTCAGATAATGCAACGGATGCGATGGCTCTAAGAATAGCTGTCAAGGAATAATTTGAGATCTGAGGCTCCGCAAAAAATCGGGTTTCCTATTTCGTTCGCGTTGGAGCGGAATACTCATCAAAGCCACATTTGTCGTTGTAGTTTTTCTTGTGGCCTGTAGAGCGATGTGAGAGGTTGGCGATTAGCGGCTTGCCAAAAAATCGACATCATGTAAAGTCGAGCCTTCTCATTGTGAATGCCAAGGCAATATTCTTCTGCATCATGCACATTGCAACAAAAGGCAGTTTTGTTGTTGGCGGAGCGCCGACACTAGTGAGTGAGCGGAATAAAGGCCTGCTCTCTGGGCGCTTTCGCATTGCGCAGACACCCATGGTGGACAATATCAGAGGGAATCTTTGAGTGCACACGTACAAAGCCGATGAGAAAGACGGGCGGGCGCATACCTGCATACAGATCTGATAATACGCCGACGCACATATGTGCTCAGACAAATGGGGATTGCAGTACGACATGCATAATAATTATGTCGCCCGCAGTTCGCAAAGTTTGGCGCCTCTATGCATGGTTACAAGACCAGCAACTATGCATGGCCTTAGTTGCAGTAGTCTTACTTCGGATGTTGGAGCTTGCAAGAGGCCTCACCGGAGATTCTCCCCTTGTTATATATTGTGCCACCTGGCTCGCTTTCTTTCCCAACATTCGCTTCTGTTTCTGCAAACATTCATTTTTTGTACCACCCACCATCTTAGCTATTCACGCGCGAGGTACGCCACTCATATCAAAACCCCGTCACCCACAGCCTCCTCCCCACTATTTGGGTACCAAACAGTCCACACTTCCTGGGCAAATCAATGCATCACGGCCACCACTCTCATTAAATAAGGTATGTTTCGTTACGCAACCCCAAAACGGCCCTATACCGCCTTCGAATCTCTATCTGAATGTCCAGTTGAACAACGTCGGGCCGAAATCAGCCATTCTCGCCCTCTTAATCGAATCGGTGACTACGACCTGAAATTTACCTTGAGCGAGATTGTATGCTATTTGCCGCTGGAGAGACGCTTTATGAGCCTAGGAGATTTCGGGAATCGTACGTTCTGGCGCGATTTTGACCTCTTCACACTGGTACATCGAGGCCTTTTTGGGCTTTAGTCATCATTGTGAAAATGCTGTAAATCCGCCAATGCAGCACTTTATTCGCGTGATTCGAAAAGAAGGTTTCTTGGCGCCTATTGACATTGCTTTTGTGAACTTTCTCCTGGGCGTTTTCGTGCATCTGAAGCATCTAAGTACACATTGTCCCGATCATCAGCGATGACTTACAGATTCAAGGCAGGCTGCAGTCCAAATTCAACAACTTTACTAACCGTCAGCATCCGCCGATCATGAGCAAGTGGCAGAACCCGTCTTGGCAGTACCTGCACCCGCCACAGGGGGCGCCCAGCACATGGACGCCCGCGCCAAAGCCAGAGACGTTTCCCTATGGCCAACCTATTGTTGGAAGGCCTCTACCACCCACGCATGCGCCCGCAGAATATGAAGCGACGCCAGCTGCCGCCAGCGGAAGCCCGCCAAAACTGGTGTTTGCCGTGCCTCCAGCAGCCCTGCCGCAGAATAGGCCTGAATCAGCCGCCGACGAGTCTGTACCACGGCCGATGATGCAACAGCCGCCTTATCCACATCTACGCGGGGCGTACGCGCCAATGCCGGGCCAATACGCGCCGATGCCCGTTTATCAGTACCAATATCCGCCGCCGGAGTACGGACCTTACCCCACACATCCTGTGCACCCCGATTCCTGGGAGCCACCGGTCATTGCTCCGCGCCACCCAATGGTGGGGGGTTATCTAAGCGCACCAGAACAGCCGGCGGCATACGAGCGGCGACTACTGAAGGATTCGTCCACCAGCAGCACAAATACTGATCTGGGGCCGCGGCGTGACCTGGATACATCTACAATGGGATCACTGCTGGGGCTGGCAGCGAACCGTATCACCAAACGGTCACGCATGGGYTGTCTCACGTGCCGCCAGCGGAAGAAGCGATGTTGTGAGACCCGCCCACAGTGTACTGAGTGCAGCCGCCTACGGTTGAAGTGCGTGTGGCCGAAGCCGGGCACCGAACATAAGAACAAGCCCAAGGAAGTAAAGTGCCAGGAAAATATGATTGATCACGAGACATATGGAAAAATCAAAGTGCTACGAGGCATTGTTGAGTATCGCAGCGACTAGCCGGGCAGTGACGAGAAAAGGGGGCCAGGGCCATCGCTTGTAAAGCACTAAGGAAAATTGAATATTGACGACGCGTTATGTGCGCCAACACAAGGAATGTCGCCCGTGCGCGCCGATGTGCGTCGCAAAGCCTGGCCAGCTGGCCGTGCTTTTGGGAAAAAGACCGACTGTGTGCCGGTACAAATGCACCCCACCGTCGCACATGCGCTCGGTGAACAATACAGTTTGCCGTTCCCAGCCGGGTAGTGCTAAAGGTTCGGCTCGATGCTGTGCATGTGTTACATCGAGAACAATAATGGGTGAGCTCGAAGCTCTTCATACCTTTAACTTTTATTGCGGGAAAACGTTATGTTTTGCTACTGACGAGCGCAATTACCATCTCGGCATATGTTTTTTTTTTTCCATCCGGTGTATTACCGCGTTCCGGTACCGCTCGCGTGCAGTGCAGAACAATCGAACTTCTCGCAGTCATGGCCAAGTTTAGAATCGCACTATGTATTATTATAAACCTTTCCAGTCACTTAATTTCGGAAGATTTTCCATTACAAATAACTGAATTCGAGTCCGAAATGAGTGATCCGAACAACACGTCACGTATGTGCCCCTTTTTCAGGGCGGGATCGTGCTGATTTATGCAGTCCTTGCGTGGATTGCCCGGCATTTGCAAGGCTTAGAAGTTTCAAAGAGGCTGTTTGGCGACTACTACATATTGCTTTTACGAAGGTTGGAGAAATGGAAGGATAAGCATCGCGGGGTGCTCGGCTTTTGAAAAGCACGGACGCCATTTTGTCAGCACCCCRTAATCTTATCGGCTTTAGTACATTTGAAGGCCTGCCGCTCAAAGTTTAGGCACAGAAGCACCAAGAAAAAATATCGCATGCGAGCGTTCGCAAGTTTTCATTTCCCAATTAGGGCGGAACCCCTCTGCAGATTATGAAGCGCCGCTGCAAGCAAGCGGCGGCACCCGGCGCGCGCGGCGTGCGACTTTGTGTGGAGCGGGCTTCAAGAACCCGCGACATTTGGAGATTCTAGGCGCTGGGGCATGCCCGGCATGGCGCCGGCGATCAAACACATTCCCGCGACAGGCGTCAGTCGTCGACACACCCGTACCTCCCGCCACCGCATGTGTCCTGCGAAGTGTTACATGGCACGTATCATGGGTAAGCTCCTGGCTAATTGCAAATGACCTCTGAATCCGAGTGTTTGCGACAACGCCAAATCAGTATGTTTTGTGCCAAGAATAGTGCTTATGAACGAATATCGGGACCAGGCAATTGCGTCAAAGCGTCCTATTATTTTTTCTTTCATCGACCCACGGCTATCTTAATCATTTGCTAACTATATCAGATGCGTTGGAACGCATGTTACATCTTAATAAGGATGGCGGCGCGGACTTGACAGTGGCGCTGAAGGCGGAGGAGATTGTATGGAAGGTGTTGGTGATGGACCGTAAGGCACAGGCCATAGTGTCGTCGGTTTTGCGCGTGAATGACCTTCTTAGATGCGGAATCACGGTGCATACGCTTATCACGGCACAGCGGTCGGCATTGCCGGACGTCCCCGTGATCTATTTCGTGGAGCCAACGACGCTGAACGTAGCCCAAATCATCGCCGACTTGCAGACGGACAAATACGACTCGTTTTATGTGAATTTCACGCTGGCGATTCCGCGCGAGCTTTTGGAGGAGTTTGCCAAGAAAGTCTCGCTCTGTGGCGCGGGCAGCAAAATCAAGCAGGTATACGACCAGTACCTTGACTTCATCGTGACCGAGCCAAACCTTTTCTCGCTCGATTTGCCGCGTGTTTTCACGAAATTCAATAGCCCAACAACGACCGAGGACGAGATCCATGTGCTCGCCAACGAGATCGCGGACGGGTTGTTGGCCTCGCTCGTGACAATGGAGCTGGTGCCGATCATCCGGTGCCCGAAAAACGGGCCCGCTGAGCTCGTGGCGACGCAGTTGGACATCAAATTGCGGGATCACGTGACCAACACCCGGGCGGCGGCACTGCAGCTGATCCAGCAGCGGCCCGTGTTGATAATCTTGGACAGAAACGTCGACATGGCGCTGATGTTCTCGCACTCGTGGATCTACCAGTGCATGGTGAGCGACGTGTTTGAATTGCGCCGCAACACAATCCGCGTGGCAAAATACGGCGAAAACGCAGAAAAACCAACCATCAAAAGCTACGATGTGGACCCGCGGGACTTTTTCTGGAACAAAAACTCGCAGTTACCGTTCCCGGACGTGGTGGAGAACGCCGACATCGAGCTTAACCAATACAAGCATGATGCACAGGAGCTCACGGCGCGCACGGGGATCTCGTCGTTGCAAGATATAGATCCCAGCAGCAACGCCGACACGTCGCTGATCCTGCAGGCAGTCGAGGCGTTGCCCGAGCTCACGGCCCGCAAGGCCACGTTGGACATGCACATGGACGTGCTTGCGCTGTTGTTGAAGGAACTCGAGGCAAGGTCGTTGGATAAGTTTTTCGAGGTGGAGCAGAATGTAGCGAACCCCAAAGTGCAAAGCGAGTTCTTGGCACTTTTGAAGACAGACTCGCGCCGCGATAACGCTCTGGATAAGCTCCGCACRTTTTTGATTCTCAATTTGCTAACGGAGTTGCCGCCTGCGTTTGTCGCCGAATGCGAGCAGATTTTCGCGCAAAAGTACCCGGAAACCGACATGAGCGCCCTCCGGTACGTTGTTAAGTATAAGCAAATCTTGAGTCTTGCACGCAACGTCACGCTGGGCGAGCATGTGGCYGGCAACGGTCACGCGTTGGCGGAAAACAACCTGGCGCTTTTCACCGGGCTTTCTTCGAAGCTCTACGGACTCACGGAAGGCAGGATTTCCGAGGGAATTAGCTCGTTGGCCACGGGGCTCAAGAAGTTGTTACCCGACCGCAAAACACTCCCAATCACCAATGTCGTGGAGGCGATCATGGAGCCCACGGCCGCCTCTGGCGCGCTGGTGCAGGTCACTGACGATTACCTCTATTTGGACCCACGGTCACGTGGCGGYCACCTGAAGCCTCCAAAGCGCCAGGCGTATGCAAGCGCAGTGGTGTTTGTTGTGGGCGGCGGTAACTATTTGGAGTACCATAATCTAACCGAATGGTCTGCTCAGCCGAACCGTGCCGCTAAGAATATTGTTTATGGAAGCACAGATCTTGTTACGGCGAAGCTGTTCTTGGCCGAGGTTTCGGACTTGGGCGCTTCAGCATCTTAGGGTCTTAGGATCTTAGGGTCTTAGGATCTCAGGTCTTAGGATCTCAGGTCTCAGGGTCTCAAGTCTTAGGATCTCAGGATCTCAGGGTCTAGAATCTCAGGGTCTAGGATCTCAGGGTCTTAGCGTCTCAAGGTCTTAGCGTCTCAAGGTCTTGGGGTCCTAGGGTCTCGAGGTTCCAGGGGTTCTTAGCGTGTTCAAGTGTTTGAAGATGCGCCTCAGCACAATAAGTTGTCATTCGGTGTATGTGCATCCCGGACCGTGTTTCCATCCTAATATCACATTTCCTAGCATCTCAAAATGTTTTTGCATCCTCAAATGGYTTTGCATTTCCAAGTGTTCTATAGTATCTTACGGGCTATTGATTTCTTATTTGCCTTCCCATCTTCAAGGCATTYRWGAGCAAGAAGAGGAAGATGAGTTCAGCACAGGTCGTGCATAATTTTTGGCCAATATTGACCGGGACAGTTGTTAATKCYKCTGCGKTKMAATTTATGTCAACGAAACATCCTGACAGRCTTGYACTATTTGGGCTAAAGACACAACGTGGCTCGGAATTTTTCTRTAAATATTTTGAGAATTACGGCTCACCTCAGAACTGCTCTTTTCACAGGGTTTCAGTGGCTACCGCGAAACAAGTTTAATTGGAGTAACTGTGATAAACATTTCACGCTGTAGCTGTATTTTCGCCCAAAGAGTGTGGTTTTTGTAAGCAACTGTACTATGTCAGGTCATGTTTTTGAGTCCGTTTTTCGCCAAACTGCGGCGCACTTACTRTAGTYAGRCCATGCAATCCTCGGYAGTCGCTATTTGATGTGTACGATAAAACCGGTCATCAAGTATTGAATAGTCAAGAGCGTCAAGTCGCGGKAYGTTTTGCTTTATCTCTACACTCATGCCTTTAGGCTCCTACATGATCACGCAAGTACTGATACGTTTTCTTTCTTATTTTTAAATGTACATGCACGATCAAAGGTAGCCCTTTGTGCTCTGCAAGACCTTCATCGAGCGAGAAGAGTCCAAGAACAACACCTCGCATTCCTCGATATCAGTGATATTGATCTCGCTGCGGTTTGCTGTCTTGCTCAAAATACCGGCAGGCGCCATCAACTGCAACGCATAACGCAACGAGCTGTTGATTCCATGGTGCGCCAAGCGGTCTAATGCCTCGGGAGTYACAAACAAGCCCTCCAAAGTCGCCCTCTTTGAGATGATCGTCTTGATTTCATCCTGATTGTATGGCAAGGTCTTGACGATTAAAAGACGGTCGATCAAGTCAGGTGGGCATCCATGTGGGTATTTTGTGTCGTCGTCGGTACCTCTGATGGTGGTCATGCCCCTGTTTGATGCCAAAACCACGATTGGCGCCATGGCGCTTTCTAAGGCACGGTTCAAGTAGGTGAAGATCTCAATGTCCAACATGTTTACCTCGTCGATAAACAAGACGCCCGGAATTAACTCGGCCACACCCTGGTCAATATACTTGGCCACCACTTTGTTGACCTCTGTGCGCAATTTGTCTGTGATCTCGGTTTTCTTCGGCTTCAACAACTGACCCATCATCGAAAGCACATCCTGCCCACCCTGTGGACGCGCATTTGCCGTATCCAAATCGTGCAACGTAACTTCCTGAACAATCTCTTTCTTCTTGTGTACCTCACCCTTGGGCAACGGYACGTATTCCTCTGCCTCCAAATCGAATTCGGTCGCGTAAGCGTCCGAGCGCCCGACACGCTTCACCGCACCCGTATTAGCCTCGACGTAAATCACGTCACCGACAACAACTCGCTCCTTCTGGATACTCTCGTAGATGCTGGGGTCCAAGCGCAAGGACTTCGTGCCCTTCGCCGTTTTCAAGCCCACAATCACGTGCAGGATTGTTTTCCCGTAGCCACCAAGTGGGTTTTCGGCCTCCTCAGGGGTCAACTCGATCACCTCGCCCTCGTAGACCTCTTTGGTCTCCTTGATCCGCAACCCAATGGCCTTTCTGAAGTTCTCCATCAACGCAGCCGTCTTCTTGACCTCAGCACTATACAACTCGCTGCCGACAATGGGGCAGAAGGGCACTTTAGGGCCCAACTCCTGGGAGATTGCCAACGCCAACGCAGTCTTACCTGTTCCAGGTGCACCAGCCAACAAGATCGCCTTGCCGCTCATTTTCTTTGTCTTGATCAAGTCCACGATGATGCCACAGGCCTCTCTTGCCTCACCCTGGCCAACAAACCCGCCATCGATCTTCTTTGCAAGTCCGTGCTCATCTAATCCAAGACCCTTGATGTGTGTGTGGGCAGCCGTGCGCGTCTCCTTGCCCTGAGTTTCTTTGACCTCGTTGATTTGCACCATTTCAATGTTGTAGACAGTGATGCTAGCGGCTCAGAGATGATGTGCTTTTCTAAGGTGGAGTGGTTGTATGCAGGCCACTGCGAAACGCCAGGAGCGCGTGGGTTTTGGCGTGAGTTTTGGGGCCCGCCGAGAAGGGGGAGATAAAAGATAAAAGTGATGATTTGCAAAAATTATCAATCCAATGGTAAAGTTTATTCGGCCCRATAGCYCATCATATGTTGCRTTTAGTTTGATTKTGACTCATTRATGAGGTAAAGAAGGGGTGTGAAAACCTGGCGGCAACTTCAGCTAAGTGCGGTGATTGTGGCCTCACAAAGACGTAAATTTGAGCCATAATTTCTCATACTATGGCCCATTATCTTGAAAACTAGAGACCTTACATAGAAGGCGAAAAGAACCAATGGAATAGCTGTTCCCGTATGCTTTCGGACGAAAAGGATAATTTGAGTTCAGGAAGGAATCGTAGTGTTCAATAAAATAGCCGCGCTTATAGTTGTGTAATTGCCAGTGGTGACTTTAGGTCGTGGTATTATGCGAGTATACTTGGAGAGCTTTTGTAAGATCGAGCTTTTTTGTTGGCGTGCGAAAAAAGACAGGATATCGCGAGGATTTAGATAATTGTTGAGCAATTAGGATTCAAGGCGCTGGACGTGACAGCCACTTGGCCCAACATAATGCTACAGTGAGGGCCCATAAGAATGTCTTGGGCAAAGAGATTGCGTAGCATTATAATAAGCTGGGTAAACTATTTTTCATCATCCCATGAGAACCGTTAAAATGAGGGAGATTTTGAATAATATCGCTATTTCTGCATTAAAGGTGTGTCCCTTATCAACAAGTCTTACTAGAAATTACACTTATCGGTTTATAGACTTGTTTTCCACGCGCCTTCAGACTCAGCACAGCAATCGTGGGATAGGGCATGCTTTTTTTTATAGATTGAAAAGAGCCACTTGGAAGGATTCCAGAGTAAACGACAGAAAAATAAACATTCCTTCACTTCGATTATCAAACCCCGAAAAACAAATGCGGTGGTGGTCTAGGGTGAATGTTCGGGTAACCATTTTCGCTTGCGTACAAACAATGTGAACAGACTGTGACACAGGATAGTTTGATGATGGTTTTCTGAAACAAGACTTAAGATGTAAAGTTCTGTGTCGCAAATTGGCAAAGCCTCGTGAAAGTCTYGAGAGCAAAAAAGCACCAAGGACCATTTCAGTCACGCGGAGACCACCCAAGGGGCTAGCTCTTTTGGCCAGTAATTGAAACCATAAGRAATTCTTTGATTYKAGAAARARAAGAAGCTGGGATAAATGATCTCTGAGGCGAATTCGGTGTAGCGCATGTGAACTGTTGATTTGTCTTTGCTTTGAAAAGTGCACTGTAACAAGTAACTCAAGCTAATAGCAAATCTGAGATAGGCCGGCTCTTAGAAAAAAAGCGTTTCTCAAAACTGCAGTGCTTCGACACTTTTCGAAGACAAAACACCTCATGATATCATGATCTTGTCTGATTTTTCTGAAGCATAGGAGTAGCGATATGCGGCGGAAGTTCAGAGTCACAATCAAGGGAACAGTGCTATCGCATGTGTTTTATTTGACTCTGGTATGGTCTCGATGTTTCGAATAAACTTATTTCTGTGTTGATCCATGCCTCCAACCAAAAACCAAAAAGGGTTGAAAATAAGWTAGCTTTCCACGTAAATAAGTTCGAAAATTAGGCAATAATTCGGTACAAAAGTTAAGTATGGCGTGACCCCGCCATCCAGCCACGACAACTGGAAACCCCAGCACGGAGCGGTAAAAACCTTATTTCATCCCTCTGAAAAAGCAACTTTCAATTACAATTTTTTTACTAATTCAATCTGGGAAAACAATAGCAAACACGCTCACCTCGTAAACAACTGCGCACGTGACAGCGTGGCCTGATGATAGCAATGCATATGTAAGGTTGTCCATTTTCAATTGAAAGACAAAAAAAAAAAACTYAACCTCTTATTTTACAACAGCTTAGCAATTTGCCAAATACGCTTCCGGATTTAACGCAAACGCCTGGCTGGAGCCCGGTGCGTAAACAATGAGCGTGGTTTGAAACCTGCAACTGGGTTTGCTGGAGCAGCCCGTGAACACAACAAGCAACGGTTGTGAGCGTGAACCTGCTTGCACCAAGTATTTTGCGCCAGGTTCAAGAAATTGACTTTTCCATTCATCATGCTCTAAGCAATTCTTGGCTTATTCATGATTAYGAAGTTGACAAACTCGTTATATCGAGACTCGGCTTGTCTAATTGATGGGGATCTGAACGTGTTTTGGCATACCAAGTTGAAGTGTTATGCTAGCGAATGTTTTTAAATTCTTATTCGACGAAAACGCCCAAAAGCCGACCCACAACAACTCATTTTAAGGGGATTGTATCTCCTGAGACTTGGCGCGGCCTTTGGATCGGGCTTTGCAAGTACCCCCGTCTCTTAACCTTAAACCTTAATGTGAACACGCATATGAAGTGTGACTATCGCGAGTTGCATGCCCCGAGGTTGAATTGTGTATCATTCGTACCTACAGAAACACATTTGAAACTGTTAGCARCATYTTTTAATCCTTTTTTGTTTCAAACAAAATATGAAACAATCTCAAAAGCCCCATCCATGAGAGCCCGATGCAACGCGCTATTTTGGGAACAGCATGCTGTGCTTCGAACGAGTAGTAGAGCAATTTTTTTTCTTTCCAATGAGCTGGCATAGAATTGATACACTCAAACAGTTGGGCGCCAAGAATGTCGACAGTTTATGCGTAGTTTGCGGCTGCTTATGGAGTTCCGATACATCACACAACATAAAGGATGAACATAAACATAAACACAGCCTTGCTCCTGATGAGATCTGCAACTCCCTTAAAGCGCACTTGCGCTTATCCTTTCCCTACATGCGGAGGTTACTGATTTGCAAAGAAATGAACTTTCTACGAGACAAATGCCCAAGATTTTTTGGTTCTCGCTTTGGCATGCCTCTTTGTTGTTCAGATTCTGTCGGGCTCCAGTTCCAGTTTGGAACAGCGGACGCAATACAAAACAATGGAGTTATTTCAACATGCATTGTTTAGCTTGTTCAATTCCCACATGCACGCGTGCACACTTACACGATGCACACCCGGCGCATCCGCGCGACATTCTCGTCATCGATGTCTCGTGCATGCTGCGTGGGGGCGAAAATGCGCTTTGCATGGTTGCGAGTTACAACCGCTGCGGGCGGCTTTCACGCATGAGAAAAATACCCACACCAGATATCGAGCGTCGCCCAAAACARTCTGTAGCACATGATGCTGTGACCGCCCGATGCACGGCGCTTTAAAAGTGAATGGGACAAAAGAAGACGCYTTGAAAAAACCCCTATTTCAAAAAKCACAAAGTTCTGGTCGTGAAAACATGAGGGAAATATCGTTCTATTTATGATWATGCAATTATTTGTGCGGTTTATATTTGAGGGCGTGTAAAAGCTYGMATT
Source organism: Metschnikowia sp. AWRI3582 (assembly GCA_002894445.1). NCBI lineage: Eukaryota > Fungi > Ascomycota > Pichiomycetes > Serinales > Metschnikowiaceae > Metschnikowia > Metschnikowia sp. AWRI3582. The sequence continues at coordinate 104,362 of LPNK01000081.1, read as the reverse complement.
YCAAGCCATGAGCACGCCGGCAACAATGCCCAATTAGCTTTTCAGGAGCGCGCTGGACATGGAGTGCTAACTCACGGCGGCAGTTCGGCGCGAAACCAMAAGTCAACCCTAAGAYAAGACATCCTTCACAGTGGCCAGCGCTCAACGACTCTAAAAAGGCATTTGGGGCACAAATTGCCGGCCACAAAATTTCCCCGGAACTCCCCTTCTGTCACTATTGCCGGCTTACAATAAGCGCCTTACTCGTCACGTATAACACKAACGCTTTGTRTTTGACTCTCAGATTCTACCATGTACCTTCCGCACACCAAATACCACCTTTCTTGAATTTACTCGTCTTCGAGCTCCGCCTCCTCTGCAGGCTCCTTTGGTTCCTGAGACTCGGACCATTGCGTCACGTCATCAATGTAACTCAAAATAGTGGCCACCAGTGTGCTATCCTTGGAGCAGTCGAGAGGCAAGAATTGTACCATTCCGAAATCGTCCACGAGATTTGCAATCGCCTTGTTGAGACGAGTGTATTTCGGGTTCAATTGGTTTTCGGGGTCGTGCTCGAGAACCAACGGGTCTGGATTGAGGAAGCGCTTGAGCTGTTTTTTTGACACGTCGGATTTGATCAAATCTGATTTGGAGAGGATGTTGATGTGGGGCAACTCTAAGAGAATCATTGCGGACATCGCACTTAACGCGCCACTAAAAAATTTCGACCTGTCAATAACAAATGGTGCCTCCAACAAGTATGTGGCGCATAGATTGAAATTGAGCGCAGACTGTAGGTGCCGCACAATGGTCGGGAGYACGGGCACATGGGTATAGAGCTCGATCTGACCYGGGCAGTCAAAGATCAAATATTCATCGTTGTAATCGCCTATCTCTTCGTCCAACCAGTCTAGATTATTCAAGAGATACTCGAAACAGAAAATGAGCGCACCGTTGGGGCCAAGATCCATTTCGTCCATCACATCTTCCACCGAGATTAAGTCCTTTATATCGACGGTGAACTCAAACTCGGTGGCCTCTGCGGCCGGATCCAAGTTCACAATGTGCGCGCGGCGACCGATCGATTGCATGTGCGCAATGATCGAGTTGCAAAATGTAGATTTCCCGGCTCCAGCGGGACCTAGTACTAAGACACCCACACGTGACATTCTATGTTATTTTGATATGTTYTGGTGATGCTTAGTAAGGTAGGATATCTTAGTGCGACTTTGAATGTAGCCGGATCCGCGCTGATGAGGCGTGCGCGACCCAAAACGGGTCTGGCGATTTTCTCAAYTTGTTYCATCAAAAATCGCAAATGATCACAGGTATTACTCGGATTGCACTTTCTTGATTTCTTGCTTGGATCGTGATGTGGTGCTCAATTACATTACTGTGACCTGAGGTGGAAATGGGCGCATGACGATCAAGGCAAGAAATTCTATGCCGTCGAGGACCGAGGCACAATTGACGCCAACCAGGAGTTCGCCATCCGAGAGAATTTCATCCCTCGGATTCAAATGAAGAAGTTTATAAAGACGTGCCTTAGCAAACTCAACCGCCATTGTTGAGTTTATCGTTCATCGTACCTGCACTATTTAGTGGACCAAAATTTCTGACAGTTTCCGATAGCCAGGCCCTGGACGTATTGGCGATGCTACCTGTGATGCAACACTCAGTCAATGCAAGCTGCGTGACCAGCAATAGGAGCAAGTGTCCTATATCGTATAGGTCAGTTTTCACGTTCTGCACCAGCACGAGTCGTAATCATTCTCCATTTGAATTAGCGCGTCGATGTTATGTGCCGTGAATATGGCTTCACACTGCCTTTTCAAGTGTGCAGTGTTCTCGCCTCTGTAAACCTGAATATGAATCGAACCGCCCAAATTTCCCGCGCTGGCCCAGAATCGCGGGGTCGTGAAAGACTTTATTCCTTTCACTGTGGTGAGCTCATTCAATGCGCTCCGAACGGTAGATTCCTTCTTATTGTCCAATTTGAGAAGAAGCGTAGATGCTGTGGATTTCATGAGCGGCACAGCGGTCATGAAAATGAGGACTGCAATGATGATAGAGGCCACGGGATCAAATCCCTGCCAATGGAAAATTTTGGTGAGAATCGTAGAAATCACCACGCCAACAGAGCCTAAGGTATCGGCTAAAATGTGCAAAAAGATGCCTCGCATGTTATCGTTCATTTCGCCAGACTCCTCACAACCGCCTGTGTCAGCCGTATGTGACTGAGCGTGTGCATGGTCATGAGACGGTTCGATAGCATGATTATCGTTATGCGAATGACCGTGTGACTCGTTATGACTATCGRRGGAAGTATTGTTGGTATCAKTGTGTGAGTGCTCGYTTGCGCTKGCGTGGCTGTGTGAATGRCCATGGGAATGGCCATGGGAGTGTCCGCCGTGGGAATGGGAATGTCCGTGGTTGAATGCAAAAATACCCACGATATTAACCAAGAGCCCTAGTATTGACACAACTATCAACTCAGTAGTTTGCTGAAGCGCAACCGGATGAAGCAAGCGACCCAACGCCTCAAAAATAATGCTGCCGCTGATTCCCACAAGAAGCGTACCGTTCGCGAATCCGGCCAAATTCTCAAAATTTTTTAGCCCAAAAGGAAATCTGCTGTTTGGATTCATGGGCTTTTTCAGCAAAATGCCCGCCACAAGACCCAACGCGAGCGACGCGCAGTCAAGTGCCATGTGCAAAGAGTCGGATAGGAGCCCGAGAGATTTYGAGCGGAAAGAGTATAGAAGCTGCACAAACATAAATGCCGTATTCAACATGAGAAAATGAAATATTGCCCGTGTATCTGCATGGGCCAAGATTTCCGCCAACATCTTCGGCTTACTAGTCTGGTCCAACTCTGTGCCTGGGGCGGCAATTTGAGGATTTGCAGCATTTGGCTGCAAAAGCTTGTCGATTTCTATCAAGCAGGGGAGAGCCACACACACCGCAGCGTCAAGCGCAGAAAACGACCGAGTAGACAACACAAAACACTCGAGACAGTATGAAAACAGGGCCACCACGAACACATTGAGTTTGGAAGAAACGTGGCTGTGTGATGCCATGAACAAAAGAAGCGCAGATGCGGCGACGGTAATGGCCAAAAACGGCACGGCGATAGCACCAGTGAATAATAGTCCCGCCAACAAAAATGATCCTGTTATACATACAGCCAATAGCGACATCTCAGCGCCTTTTTTCCCTCTCACACCGGACGCTCTTTGCACGAACCAGAACGAAGCAATGAGCGCGACGTAGCCAGCGAAAACAGGGGCAATTTCGGCGCTAAAAATCCGGAAAGCGGCATGCAAATCGTAGACAAACAGAAGCGGCGTGCAAACGTTCCATTTGCTGGCAAAAAGACAGAAATACAACACGGACACGCGCGTTGACGAGAGAACCAGCAGTGCCACGTAAAAGAGGAACAAGCCCGCACAAAAGTCGACGGAAACACGCACCAGCGACGGTTCAGCGAGCCGCAATTTCGCCAGCAGTTTTGCTATGCCCACAACAAGACACACCTGCAACGCCAGCATTGCTAAACGGGCAAAAAACGCGGTTTTGGCGGACTCTGGCGGCGAAAGCGCGAATTTGCTAGATATCACCATGAGCGGTAACAGCACCAACACGGGCAACGCAGAGATGAACAGCMCGTCGTTTTTAAGGGTTCTCGGAGATAATTGAGGGTGAAATTGGCCCTTTTGAATAATGTTATGGTCTATAATAGGGCCATCGGCGGCTATTTCATCGTCTTTCATCGGCCTATCTGGCACAGGCGCGGATTGCAGAAGGAACGGGTTTGGGATGTTCCTAACCGACGGGATCAGCTGGAGTTTTGGCTGGAACGGCTGCTTGAGCGGCGGGTAAGACTGGCTGCYTGCCGAATTCAGGGGTGCCATACCAAAAAAGTCGTGCTGTGCTGACGATATGCGTAAAATGTGAAATGTGAAAATGTGAGATTCAAGATAGTCGTGAGTATCGAGTCCTGGCCAGAATGACGTACCTCAGGCTCTGGGCCCAGGCAAAAGACTAGCGCCGGCGCGCGGCCAGTTGGCGCCATAACCTCTCGCGCGCCGCGTCCGGAGCCAAGCTATTTATGAGTGTGTTATCAGCAGGCTACAAACCATCGAAGTTTGGGTGTAGAAAGTGATTCTTTTGGTATCAAAGTGGATCAGGCTTTAAAAGTTTTTTTTTATTGAGAAAAGAATCAGAACATTTCAATAAATCCAAAGGGAAGAATAAGAAGGAAAAAAAACAGATTGTGCTAATCTCGCGCACATAGTATCGATCTTGGTGCCCTCAAGTCGCCTACTGGGCCACACTGCAATACCGGGCAGTCCTTAATGAAACTTTGAATAGTTTATTTTGCCATAAAACCGCCAAAACACGAAGAATAAAATAACAAGAAAAAAACAAACAGACCACAAKTCGGTTTTTTTCTGACGCAGTATTTTTAGATCYATCGGAGTCGTAAACATCACAATTCGCGTGCACTACAAATACTACTGTTTTGCTGTTGAATAGATTCCTGAATAGCTATGCTGCTCAGTGCTATGGGCCTCAGAGCAGCATGCTAGAAAAGGTGAACATAAAAAAACACGACTGATTTTTGTACAAATTCGTGTTTTTTTCTTCTAAGTAACTTGCTCACTCCAATGACGTACATTTTTCCACTGGATTCTGAAATTTTTGTGTCAACGAAATACGGGATGGGAAGCAGTCGTCATATTATGAAGGTTGCAAATAAGATGTCTGTGGAAAAAAACGGAATCAACAAGTCATATGTGGAAATTAATTTTTCAAAGGGCCAAGCTCAATTTTATATATTCTGAATGAAATCTATAAGGCCTTACGTGGCGAACACGGGCCGGCCGGAATTACAATCCCGGCAATGGTCATTGTGATCTTCATGATGGCATGGAAGAAGCCTGGCACGGACCAGACAAAATATAAAGGTCCACAAAGGCTTTCATCTGGGTGGATTTGGCACGGTAAAATTCGAAGAGCTCTGAGGCGTGTCGACGATAGCCAACTGTTGTTTAAAGCTGTTTCAACCATTACAGAAGGATTCGGTGGTATATCTATAGCTTTTTGTTTTCGAGATTACAGCCCAGTATGGTGTGGTATTGATCGGGAAAGTCTAAAGTTGTATCAACATCACCACCAGATACATATGTTTTATAGTGAATTTCGAGTTGAATACTGCAAGTCTCTGAATTGTTATATGCTCTGCTGGAATCTGGCACCTCAAAAAAACACTTCCTGGCTTTTGGGATGATTTCTGCACACAACTAAATAGATGCAAAAAGTCTTCAACTTTATGTCTAGAAATTTATTTTTGTACTTACCTTAATTAAATACGGACAATTCCAGAATAATGTATTCGTTTTTCAACCTATTGCAATAGAGTCAAACGAGGAGTCATGCACATCTAAGAAACCACTTAGTGCACAGAATCTGTTGGTCATGCTTATTGAAAGACGCAAAGAGTCAGAGAATTATAAAAAAGAGCTTTAAGAAAAGCATRAMTTTCAWTGRTTTCGGCAATKTGCGGCACTTAAAGTGATCATAAACCCATCACGTTTGGGGGTCATAATAGAGCAAGACCAAAACCGACTAAATATTCACCCGTTTGGCATCCGGTGAGATATCAGCAGAGCAAACATGTCAGCCACGATCGGAGATGCTGCAAATCTATCAACRGTATTGYAGATCTTGCGYATGKATWTTTTTTGCAGCCACCGTTGCATGACTACGCTCTCAGGTATCACTRAARCCAGACYCTCCTCACACACCACACAAACAATRCATGCCTCGACAGAAATCAAACCACATTGCAAAGTAATATAAATAAAACATAAATAATATWAAAACGAAGCTTTCAAGTTACAGTAAGATTTGCATGTTTTCGAACGGTCTCCAARCTAGACAYTGAGTGCCTATTCGTTCATGACCGCGGCGTACCTTTGAACCGTAGCCATCAATTTAATCCCTAGATGTTGAAGAAAAAGCAAGAGAAGAGGATGAAGAACAAACCATCAAGGCCGCAGTCATGTGATATTATTACATCCACTGAAACGCCCTAAATAGTTTCGAAATTCGAAGGCCAGTAACAAATAAATCCGGCCCTTGAGTCCCATGACCTCTTCCTTCATTGAAAGCCCCGCCTATTATGGTAAGCGCCCGCGCCAGCATACTACTACTTCACCACTTTTCTGATACCCTCTGACGGCAGCATAACATGGGCATAGTAAGTGCCCGTTTTTGGTCGGTGTCCCCTCATATTTGTAGAACTATATAATTCCCGCCATTCCCGCCCTTTTTGCCTCCTGCTTTTTTCCTTTTTCTATCCCTTCTTTTCTTTACACCGCCCCCGACTTTGTCTGGACTTTGACACACTAAAGCCCACATTGAGTCCCCAGCTTGTAAAGAACCCCCCACCAGCGCGGAATCTGACGGAAATGCAATTTTCTCTTGGAATCCCCTCTGGCGACACGGGCTTGGCCATGCCCTTCGGCGCCCACCAGGCGTCGGCAACCAGGCCACGGAAATTTAGAAAAAACAAAAAAACAAAACAAAACAAAAAAGCAAAAAAAGCTAACCGGAGACGCTCCCGTCTGGGTAGGACGCTGGCTGACATGATGGAACCCGAAAATGCACCAGTTCTGGGCGCACAAGAGGCCTCAGAGACAGCCACAACAGAGACCGACGAGTCGATCGATGAGCCCTCCGAGGACGAGGCTGTTGGTGGCCACTATAGAATCTTGTACGAGCACAGCTTGACAAAGTGCCGCCACTTGGTTGAAAAATTCAAAAAAGGCCCCCAAAAACATGGATTGTTCCGCAAGGGAGAAGCCGCGGAAGCCGCGGAAGAAGCCGCGGGAAAGCCGCGGGCCACCAAGCCTGCAATCGAGTTGCACCCAGCCGTTAGGCCCATGTCGTGGCTGCAAAAGTTCTTCGAGTCCGCAAGACAATTCAAAGAGGAAATGACTTCCGAGGGCGGCCTTGGCGAAATTGACCCTCAATTCTGTATTCAATACGGCCCTGACCACTTCCGCACTGAGATGGCTAGGGTCCGGAGACAGAACAAATTAGAGGCGGAGAAAAGAGCAGCTGCTGCCGCTGCCGCTGCCGCCGAGGCTGCTGAGGCTGCCGAAAAGGATGAAAACAATGAAAAACACTTGGAAAACACAAAAACAGAAAAAAATCCAGCGGAATCTATCGCTGGGCCTGTTTGCGCCGGGACCTCCCAGGGCCTTGAGGGCTCCTCTAGTGAGGATGAGGCCGCCAGTTTTTCCGACAACGAGGACTCCGAATCGGTAGAGGAAACATCCGGGACCGAAGAAGAAAGCACTGACGAGGATGAAGAAGATGAAGAAGAGGAGAGTGTTGCTGAATTCTCTGACGGAGAGATTTTTGGCGAAAACGTGTCCGAGTATCGCACTGCGCAGAATCCGCTTGACTTTGGCGGGCTTGAGGTCGAAAACCACAACGCATATTGTSACTCGGACTCCGAGATTGAGGAAGAGGAGATTTCCGAGCCCTCCCTGAACAACTACAGTGACTCCTCAAACAATGATGACGAAGAATACTCTTATTCGGCGGAGGGATTTGCTAACCACGAAGAATCAATTGGGCTGCCTTTGTCGGCCGAGAATACGGGCAACTACACGCTTTTCTCGGAAATGGCGCCCATTCCGGACGACGCAACACCCAGGACCACGTTTCAAATTCCTGAAAAACGTCTTGCTGGCTTTTTCAAAGACCTCAAGCTGGCGGCGAAGTGCTTCAAGTGGTCTCAAAACGACGAGTCTGAGGAAAGCTCTGACAGTGACAGCAGCCCCAGTTTCGAAGCTTATGCCCAACAAGGCTTTTTGGATACTACTGCTACTAATGGGAACTTTCCAGAAAACAGAAAACGGGCGCTGAGCTTTCTCGTTGGCGAAAATGACCTGGMAATTCCTAGGAGCGCGCCTGTTTCGAGCTTCAAGATGGTCTTGAGGCCGCAACCAAAGCAATCTCTCAACAGCTTTGAGGATTATAAAATGAAGGCCAGAAATAGCGTTTACGAGAACATTTACACGGAGCCAGAAATTCCCACTTTGCTCATTTCGCTCCAACTCAAGACGTTGGCTCATTACGACAGATTCACGCGCGAATTTGAGGAACACTCTGAGTTTCTCGTGATTCTCAAGGCGAGGCAAGTCATTTTTGGAAATAAGGTTTTTGCTGGACTTGCGACCGAAATCGCGAATTTCAAGCATTCAGAGGCTTTCGAAGAGATTACTCGCGAGGATTCGGAGCCAAAAGTCGCCTTTACCGAACACCGGGCTGTTATCGGTCACCCCTCTTTCTCACATTAGGCAAGTGCGCCATGCACGGAACCCTAGAAGAGGTATCTTGAGTAAAACCAGAGAGGATCTTCCKGAAATGACCTTTTCAGAAAAGCGGTTTGTCAACACTGAGGAACTTTCTGGCCTCGAGGAAGAATTGGCTGCCAAATCGTCGGATTTGACGGAGGAAATGGCGCTTTTTGCAGCCGTGCCGGACCCGCAAGGATCTATCCGGGCCACTTTCCAGCAGTGTCTTTTGCTCACGATCAAATCTTCTGAATTGGCAAAATCCCGGATTTTGGAGTACCTCTCGTATGTGACGGACGTGAAACAAGAGCTTTTACATCTGCTTCACTTGTTGGCCGGCGTGAGCAATGAATATGGCCTCTTTCTTGAAAGATCAGCCAGTACTCCTAGCTCAAACAAGGCTCTAGACCATGCAAAGCGCAGCTTGACTAGATTGCTCAAACCAATCAAGGAGACAAATGTGCTTTTGAAGGCCATTCTGAGCGCTATTGCAGGCTTGAAACTGGATTTCTCTCAACAGGTACCAGGTCTAGTTCAGCTCGCACAAACAGCAGTTGCTAGCAGGAAAATTTGCATGAAATTGAACAAAAAGATCGGCCTGACTATGGATTTTGACGCCGAAACGAAGGCACAATTCATAGAAAAGGTACAAGCTCTGACATTTTTGAAAACCCACGCCGATCTTTGGGATATTTCCACCTTTGAGGAAACCTTGGGTAACTTGGCCTCGGGGATCACTGCAGTAACAGATTTGAAGACGGGACTCGAGATGAACATTGAGAAGATCATTGGCAGAATCATGGATTTGCAGGAACCGCCAATCCCTACGAAGTATGAGTCAGATGCCGAGCTGGTGGAAGCTCTTGAGGCTTGTGAATTTGGTCCAGGAATTGGTGAACCAAACAGAACAGCCGACTCCTTGGACTTTGACTTGATGCTGCCACTGATCGTAAGCTCCTTAGCCCTAGACTCCCTGCCCCTCTCAAGTGGCGCTTAATTTAGTTAGAAAGTATACAGAATTTAATAGATATTCGTTAGTTATGAACGAAAGAAGTAAAAGATTTTGAATTATATAGCTTTTTYACGAGGCTAGAAGTAGCAAGGACTAGAACCATAATGAAGAAAGAAAGAGCGAGACAGGGTGARYRCTTCGTCACCTATCGAATTCTTYCAAATGARATACCCATGGCTGACATGATCACACCTGCTCCTCCCAGTGTTGTAATGGGGAAAGCCGAAAAAACGTTTTCCATTTTCTCAGCAAATCCCGGCTCGGCTGAAAGAGTCTATYTTGGCCCCTCCCGTACGTCGCGGCGTCGCTTCTAGCATGGATCCTGACTTGGAGGCGTTCAGCCATAATCYAGCACAGGGTAGCTTCGGCCCGGTACCTTCTCAGACAGGGMCAAATACCAATTATCTGAATGACTCCCGTTTGCATTTCTCATAAAGCAAACATTCCTGACCAGCGTCCCATGCCGACGATAGTCTTGAAAATTCAAAAACGTGAAGTGAGAACTTCATCTTGTTCAAGATGTGGATATCACCCTTATGCGCCTGAATTGGTGTAATCTAAACAACAAAAAAGCATAAAACGCCAAATGACCTCGAGTACCATTGAGTTGAATTTGATACCTTTTTACGGCTCTTGAAAATAAAGCCTACTGTTTCAGGTTCTGAGCGTCTGACTAACTAATGTTTATTGTGTAGATCATCTAGTAAAACCAGTCTGGCTCTCTGGTTCACTAGGTGGGTGAGCCAACTTTTATATAGACAAGGCAGACAATGAAGTCTGTCTCTCCATTGTTCGTGTGTGGCCAGCCAAGCCAAGCTGGGCTCAACAATAGAAGGTGCATTGCTTGGCAAGTACATAGTACTTGCCTTAATGGAACACCTTACATACTGCTTAAATCAGTCAGTGTCCCTGGACCTCCACGAAGACGATATGATGACAAGAGGGTGGTAATTGCTTTCAAACGACAAAACTAATTTTTCGTATTGACAAACGCACAATAAGTACTGTGGACTTCGATTTATGGGTTCCGGTCATTACTGAAAGAATACTTACCAAAAAATCCACTTCACCCAAGATCGCCACACATTTTTGCACAAGGGAGAGAGAGATAAACAAGCCATTTCGTATTTCGAGACCGAGCAAATATGACAGCCTTTCCTTGAAATCCAAGTACTGTAAGTAAATCAATCTTCGGTGTAACCTAATGGCATTTTGATTCACAGAAGCCTTGGCACTTATTATGATGAGTCCACATTCTGTATCGAAGCCACTAAATCAGGATAACCCATTTCCTCTCTATTTTTGTTTGATACATTTGATTAAGGACTGCGAGCCAGAACTCTTCACCTAGCTCTCTACAGAATCATATATGAATATAAATAAAAACCTAGTTAGCTTATGACCATCAGCTTGGTACATTCTTTTCCTTTAGTATGGGCTGAAATTTCACCCGGTAAAATCTAGCTTTCAAATAAAAATACCACCGAAAAAGAAGATGTGTATTCCACCATTCGCTGCGAAGCGCAAGGCCACTGTTTCTCGCGAGAGTAGCCTCGGGGAAGGATACACACCTCACATCGGAATAGCGAAGAAGATTGGAAAAATTATAATAATGAATCGAAATAAACAAGAAAACGCCACGTTCGAATAGCAGACGAACTAAAGAAAGAGATTAATCTGTTTTTACCAATCAACCATATACGCTCCGGCCAGCCACTTTTCCCACACAAACGGTGGTTGTCGCACACCGGTGGCGCACCCGCGAAAAACCAARCTAGACYGTAAAAGACYAGAATCACCATTCGAGAACCTACAACTCGCCATATTCGGACCTCAATTCRAGACTAAGCAGACCCGGAAATCCATAATTGAAATATACATCTATCACGAGTCAGCATAAGTTTCCAAAACTCAAATCTAAATAATGGCTACATTGGAAGATTTGGAGCAAGACGAGCTTCTTCAGGAGATCGCGGCGGCGTCTACTCAAGACATCAACAACCGCACCAAACTCCTTCATAACGATATCCAGGTGATGTTTTCCGAGTCGCAGCGCCTCAGCCACGAGAAGGCCGTGATGACCGAGCGCATCAAGGACAACCAGGACAAAATCAACAACAACAAACAGTTGCCGTATTTGGTGGGGAATGTGGTTGAGATCTTGACGATTGACGCCGAGAAGGAGGCGCTTGAGCAGGGTGCTAAYGTGGACGTGGATGCGGCACGCCTGGGCAAGTCTGCGGTGATCAAGACGCTGACGAGGCAGACGATTTTCTTGCCATTGGTTGGACTTGTGGACCCAGAGTCATTGAAACCAAACGATTTGATCGGCGTCAACAAGGACTCCTACCTTATCTTGGACACGTTGCCCTCGGAGTATGACCTGCGTGTGAAGGCGATGGAGGTGGACGAGAAGCCGACCGAGGATTACTCGGACATTGGCGGTTTGGACAAGCAAATCGAAGAATTGATCGAGGCGGTGGTTTTGCCGATGAAACAGGCAGACAAGTTCAAGACGCTCGGCGTGAAGCCGCCCAAGGGAGCGCTTATGTATGGCCCGCCAGGTACGGGAAAGACGCTTCTTGCGCGGGCGTGCGCGGCCCAGTCGGGCGCCACGTTTTTGAAGTTGGCCGCCCCGCAGTTGGTGCAGATGTTCATTGGTGACGGTGCCAAGTTGGTGCGTGACGCGTTTGCGTTGGCCAAGGAGAAGGCGCCCACGATCATCTTTATTGACGAGTTGGACGCGATCGGCACGAAACGGTTCGATTCCGATAAAAGTGGTGACCGTGAGGTACAGAGAACAATGTTGGAGCTTTTGAATCAGCTTGATGGGTTTGGTTCCGACGACCGCGTCAAGGTTTTGGCTGCCACCAACAGAGTCGATACGTTGGACCCAGCGTTGCTTCGTTCAGGCCGTTTGGACCGTAAGATCGAGTTCCCCTTGCCTTCGGAAGAGGCGCGTGAGAGTGTGTTGAAGATTCACGCAAGAAAGTTGAATTGCGACAGCTCGCTGGTCAACTGGCGCGAGTTGGCGAGATCCACGGACGAGTTCAACGGTGCGCAGTTGAAGGCCGTCACCGTCGAGGCAGGTATGATTGCGTTGCGCAATGGTAAATCTGTGATTCGTCACGAGGACTTTGTCGAAGCCATTGGCGAGGTGCAAGCCCGCAAATCGAAGTCGGTCAATTTCTACGCATGAGCGTATACGCTGACTGGAGAGAGTGGGAGGCTATGCATACATGAAAAGGAGGAATAGAGCAATGTTTCCGTGAAGACAAAAATGCGGCTTAGTTCCGGGCTCGATAGGACTCTCAGTACACCTAGGCGAGAGAATCCAATAACCGCTTGAAACACTGACTGTCAGATCTCTCTTTTAAAGATGCTTATTTGACGGAGATTCGTGCAGCATCTTGTACGACCGTGGATTGAAATGTTATGGTGTAGAAAGTCAAGAYTAGATTCAAAATGARMGTACTGAWYTGAGAGTTTGTATTTACTCAAATAATATTACTGACTTGGCTTAATAAAAGATATGTAAATTACCCGTACATCTTTCCTGAGCCGCTAGCCTTTGATCATACACGTCATACCTAGACTTTGACAGGAGTGTAAATCTACAACAATCCCAACCTGTCTTCACTAGGACAATGTCAAGTAGGATCTAGCCAGGCAGTATCATCGACGAGTCAGGCTTCACAATAAAACAATTTTCTATTTTCTGCATAACACGTAGCCTCACTTCTGGGCCTTTTTCAATTCCTCACGCAACTTTTCAGTGAACTCGTCATTTGCGTCATCATCATCCCAATCTTCTTCCCAGAGATTGGCTGAGTTGAGTTGTGGGTTGGGCTCATTGGTCCATTGGGCATCTTCGGGGAAATCCTCAAACTCGTCGTCCTCCTCTAGCGTCTTGATCACCTTTTCTTGTTCCTTCTCTGACATGTTGCTTGGTTTGTTGTAAATTAGTGGTTTAGTTTAAAGCGCTAGGAATCCAATTATAAAAGCCAAAACTGAACTTTYCCTTYGCAMAATAGATGTATACTAKTTCTTTGGGTGCCGATAAATGARTGGAWTCWGTASTCAGTAAGGAGCAAGGTGCTTGTTCACAGTTGAGGTTATGTGCACGACTCGTGGTCTGGGTGGCGTGGGTGGGCCTTGCGACTGTTTAATTGCCATTCATATTCTTGTACAATACATTCATTGAGTGATAATTAGATAAAATCAAAAGATCGACAATCACTTCAACCTGTAATGGCTGTCATCATCAGTGTACGTAAATTGTTCAATATCATCTTGTCATGGAATCCTTCGGATCACTTCGACAATTCAATACAGGGCACGCGCCAATCTGAGTATATGATTAGTATACTACTATGATCCGACCAGATCAAGTGAGTGGTTAAAAGAGTATATCCGTTTTCGAAAAGTTTAAAAGTCAGACAGATTATAAATTTGATATCTTTCGAAWAAGCTCAGGGGCTCYTAGACGCCCACYCTGTCATGACTCCTKAATCAWRTTTGCAGCCTGCGGGCATCACGTGACTCACACTRTGAGCAGGCGCTACCAGAAAAAATGCGCACAGATCATCTCTTGATTCCACTCCACATTCGCCAGAACTCACTTCAACCGCACACGCCCGAATATGAAGGAGGTTGTCGTGGACGTCGCTCCCAAATGTATCAAGGGGCTCGAGTTCAGCGCGCTTTCGGCGCAAGACATCGTGGCGCAGTCGGAAGTCGAGGTCACGACGCGTGACTTGTATAATCTCGAGAAGGGCAGGGCCGTGGCGGAAAACGGTGCCCTAGACACGCGTATGGGTACATCGTCCAACGCAGTTGAGTGTCAGACCTGTCATGGGAATCTTGCTCTGTGTCATGGCCATTTTGGCCACATAAGGCTCGCGCTTCCGGTTTTCCATGTGGGATACTTCAAGGCCGTGATTCAAGTGCTTCAGTGTATCTGTAAAGCGTGTGGCAGCATGTTGCTTGATGAGCAGACCAAACGGCTGTTCATTGCTGACTTGCGTCGGCCGAACATCGATAACTTGCGCCGCATGAAGATCTTGAAGAAGGTCATGGAGCAGTGCAAGAAGCAAAGACGTTGCTTTGCATGCCACCACGTCAACGGTGTGGTCAAGAAGGCTGCTTCGGGTGCCGGGCCTGCTGCCTTGAAAATCGTGCACGACACTTTCCGTTTCATCGGGAAAAAAAGCACACCCGAGAAAGAACTTTGGGACCGTGAATTCGAGGACGTGTTCCTGAGAAACCCAGAGTTGGAAAAGTTCGCAAAGCGGGTCACCGAAGACTTGAATCCACTCAAAGTGTTGTACCTTTTCAAGCAGATCTCGCCAGCCGACTGTGAACTTGTGGGCATTGATGCAGCACGTGGCGGAAGACCTGAAATGTATATATGGCGCTATCTCCCGGCGCCCCCCGTGTGTATCCGCCCGTCGGTTATGATGGACAATCAGTCCAACGAGGACGACTTGACGGTCAAGTTAACTGAGATCGTGTGGACGTCCTCCTTGATCAAAGCAGGTATCGAGAAGGGTATCTCAATCAATAACATGATGGAACAATGGGATTACTTGCAGCTCTCCGTGGCAATGTATATCAACTCTGATTCAGCCAATCCTGCTCTTCTTCCAGGAGGTATGGGTGCAGGTGCCTCATCCAAGAGCAGTAAGCCCATCAGAGGCTTTTGCCAGAGATTAAAGGGTAAGCAGGGTCGTTTCAGAGGAAACTTGTCTGGTAAGAGAGTCGATTTCTCTGGACGTACCGTCATCTCTCCTGATCCAAACTTGAAAATTGACGAGGTTGCCGTTCCAGACCGTGTGGCCAAGGTGTTGACCTATCCAGAGAAGTGCACGCGCTACAATCGTCAAAAGCTTCAGAAGCTCATTTTGAATGGACCTAGTGTGCACCCAGGTGCGAACTACGTGTTGAAGCAAAACGAGATGGCTAAGAGAAATTTAAAATTTGGTGATCGCGTGAARTTGGCGAAAACGTTGCATATTGGCGACATCGTTGAAAGACATTTGGAAGACGGCGACGTTGTACTTTTTAATAGGCAGCCCTCGTTGCACAGATTGTCGATTTTGTCGCATTACGCGAAAATCAGACCTTGGAGAACGTTTCGACTTAATGAGTGTGTTTGTACGCCATACAATGCCGACTTTGATGGTGATGAAATGAATTTGCATGTCCCTCAAACCGAGGAGGCCAGGGCTGAGGCTATCAACTTGATGGGTGTCAAGAACAATCTTTTGACGCCGAAGTCCGGTGAACCGATTATTGCTGCGACGCAAGATTTTATAACTGGTTCTTTCTTGATCTCCCATAAGGACACATTCTTTGACAGAGCCTCGTTAGTCCAGCTATTGTGCATGATGTCCGACGCGGACCTCCAATTTGATTTGCCGCCTCCGGCCATCTTTAAACCCGTCATGCTCTGGACCGGTAAGCAAGTCTTCTCGTTGTTGATCAAACCAAATAAAAAGTCCAACGTGGTAATCAATTTGGATGCTAAGAACAAAACTTTCCATCCCCCTTTGAACGGCTGGCCCAATGAAATGTCCCCCAACGATGGGTTTGTCGTGATACGCGGCTCTCAAATTTTGAGTGGTGTCATGGACAAATCCACACTTGGTGACGGTAAAAAACATTCCGTATTTTACACAATTTTGAGAGACTACGGTCCTGACGCGGCGGCTACGGCCATGAACAGAATGGCCAAGCTCTGTGCAAGATTTCTTGGTAACAGGGGCTTTTCTATTGGTATCAATGATGTTACTCCTGGGTCAGACTTGAAGAACAAAAAGGAAGTCATGGTTGAGCAAGCTTACGCTAAGTGTGACGAATTGATTAAATTGTACAACAGTGGAAAATTGGARACGCAGCCCGGTTGTAACGAGGAGGAGACTTTGGAAGCCAAAATTGGTGGTTTGCTTTCCAAGGTCAGAGAAGAGGTGGGTGAGGTCTGTATTAATGAGCTTGACCCTCTCAACGCTCCTCTCATCATGGCAACCTGTGGTTCCAAGGGTTCGACATTAAACGTTTCGCAGATGGTGGCCGTTGTCGGTCAACAAATTATCTCTGGTAATCGTGTCCCTGATGGGTTCCAAGACAGATCTTTGCCTCACTTTACCAAAATGTCGAAATCGCCACAATCCAAGGGTTTTGTCAGAAACTCATTCTACAGTGGTTTGAGTCCTCCAGAATTTTTATTCCACGCTATTTCAGGAAGAGAAGGTTTAGTCGATACTGCAGTGAAAACCGCTGAAACCGGTTACATGTCGAGAAGACTCATGAAGTCTTTGGAGGATTTGTCTGCGCTGTACGACAATACAGTGCGTAATTCTTCGAACGGTATCGTTCAGTTTACCTACGGTGGAGACGGTTTGGATCCGATGGAAATGGAAGGTGACGCGCAACCGGTGAACTTCAATCGTCAATGGGACCATGCACTCAACATCACATTCGACATTAATGAGAAAAATTCGTATCCATATCAGATTCTCGAAGCCGTCGAAGATGTCTTGCAACCATTGGAAAAGAGATTGATAAGATACGACAATCTTGGCAAGGTCACTGAATCAGATTTTGGTGAAAACGTTGAATTCATTGATCAAAAAGATGCTGAAAGGTCATTTTATAAGTCCATTCGCGAGTATGTGACGAAAAAAGCGACGCAGTTGGCCAGAATACGGCAAAGTAAAGGCTTGCCTGCCATGTATTCCAGACTCGAAGATGTCGACGACATGATCATTGAGGAAGATGAAAAGAGTGTTCATGCTGTCGATCAACTTCTCAAAATTTCTTTGCCCTCAGTGAAGAAGTTCATGGAGCAATGCCTTTACAAGTACGTCAGAGCTAAGGTGGAACCGGGTACTGCCGTGGGTGCCATCGGAGCTCATTCCATCGGTGAGCCGGGTACGCAAATGACATTAAAGACTTTCCATTTTGCTGGTGTTGCTTCTATGAATGTCACATTGGGTGTGCCCCGTATYAAAGAAATTATCAATGCTGCTAAAGTCATYTCSACACCTATCATCAACTCGGTGCTTGTGAATGATGACGATGAACTTGCAGCAAGAGTGGTGAAGGGCCGTATCGAAAAGACGTTGTTGAGAGACGTTGCATTTTTCATCGAAGACGTTTACAAAAATGATATGGCTTATCTCTCCATCAAGATCGATACCAAGACCATTGACAAATTGCAATTGGAGTTGACGCTAGATAACATCCGTGAGGCTGTTGCGAACGCTCCAAAATTGAAGATTCTGAACCACGAGGTGTCCGTGTACGGGAAAGACCGCATCAACATCCTCGTGACTATGAGGGAAGGCAAATCCGAATCTTTGGCGCGTACGGCTGTCTCCGACTACAAAAACTCCGAGCGCAACAACACCTTGTTTTTCCGAATGCAACACTTGAAGAGAGCCTTGCCCGATGTGGTGATCAAGGGCTTGCCTAACATATCGCGTGCGGTCATCAACATCAGAGATGACAACAAGAAGGAGTTGTTAGTTGAAGGATATGGTTTGAAGGATGTAATGTGCACAGATGGAATTGTGGGAACAAAGACTTCGACCAATCACGTGCTCGAGATATACGAGGTGTTGGGTATTGAGGCCGCCAGAGCATCGATCATCGGTGAGATTGACTATACTATGAGTAAGCACGGTATGAGTGTTGACCCTCGTCATATCCAGCTCTTGGGTGATGTCATGACATACAAGGGAGAGGTTCTCGGTATCACCAGATTTGGCTTAGCCAAGATGAGAGACTCCGTGTTGCAGCTTGCGTCTTTTGAAAAGACAACTGATCAYTTGTTCGATGCCTCGTTTTACATGAAGAACGATAAAATCGAGGGTGTGTCTGAGTGTATCATTCTCGGACAGACCATGAGCATCGGTACTGGTGCCTTCAAGATGGTCAAGACATCGTTTGTCGAGGACAAGCACTTAGAGCCCAAGCCTACATTGTTCGAGAATTTGTGCCAAGTTCCCGTCGCGGCATAAAAAAAAAGGGAAGAAAAAGTACAAATAAACCCTTAAGGATATTTATTCCCCTAGGTATGGAGAAAAAAAAAACTGGTGACTTAACGGTAAATATAGAAAATAAACTCCAGCCTACGTAAACGCGCAACTTCTCCCCGCGCCCATCGACACAAACGCGACACGAACGCATGCGCATACCATCAATTGCATAGRCCATCTCTCAAAAGAGAAGCTGTTTACCAAACGACTCAATGTCGCTGGATTCACATTACTCGTACGTGCATTTTAGCCATGTGAACCAGGCAACTTATATGGAGGAATGGAAGGATTACCATATTCCATATGACGAGATCGACACCAGTCGTTTGTTTGAAGAGACAGCCAACATTTTTCCGCAGTTTCTTCTAGAGGAGGAGGAGGACGGAGCAATACCGCTCAATTCTTCTGTATTTGGCGCAAAAGTTCACAAGGACAAGAATTTGTTGAGAAAAAAAATATGGACAGACCTCAATTTGGATGGTCTCCGCACGGGGCAGAACATCAAAAGGCTCCCTGATGCATCAATATTGAACTCTCTTCATACCTCTCAGAATCCGGCAGGGGACTTGGCTCTAAATGACTTTCTCTCAAACGGCTATAACGCCGAGATGACGTTCAACCCGGATGTGCTGGCCTCAAACATGTCCCATGACGARTTGTGGCTCAACACAACATCAGAGTACCTGGCCAATCACACCTTCAGTAATATGCGAATGCGGTCTAATAGTGGCACGTACGCTGCACCTCATCATCAGGCGCCGGCGCCGTTGCAGACTCCCAGGGTGGGCAAGACGCGCCAGCCATCGCAAGAAAAGTTCCAGACGCCAATTACGCGGATTGTACGGTGATATCTGTATAACATTGCAAGATGCCTAGTTGCTATGCCATGAMAGGGMTTTGGCTGTAAAGAGGTGAAATATTGSCCGATACTGGATCGCCGAGCTGGGCTTTTTCCAGTGCATATAAYATYTAAATTTGGCCCAATAACTGAGGCTGAGGGCCYTGAAAAGAGGCGAATTATTAGTGRATTCGGCTCCGTTTATCGGCTATTACAATATCTCGTCAAYATTATGGGCGGAATTGGAGAAACATTTGT
The DNA here is from genome assembly GCA_002894445.1 of Metschnikowia sp. AWRI3582. Lineage (NCBI taxonomy): Eukaryota > Fungi > Ascomycota > Pichiomycetes > Serinales > Metschnikowiaceae > Metschnikowia > Metschnikowia sp. AWRI3582. Next base: position 84,859 of record LPNK01000081.1, on the reverse strand, counting down.
CATTACTCACGCCCGTGACTGTACAGACGATCTTTTTTAATGTCGCAGACGTAATTTTGTTGGACCCAAATTAATCTAGGTTACATCTCAGACTAAACTTGTTTAATTTGAAGGTCTCGAATATATCCCGGTTTTTGCACTCTCGAATATAACCGATAATATTGCTCGTGGCTGTCCTCCTACAATAATAGATGAACTTCACAAATATCAACAAGCMWGCCAAATACTGCTCTTAGCACGAGATTAACGAGCTGGCAATAAACTCATTGTTAATTATCGAAAAGCACCCAAACCTTGTATCAAATAACATTAGTTCATCATGCAATTTCTATGACTATTTCTCGACCATGAGCGTGATTCTATCGCGCTCGATTTCACTGCGGATCTGGGCCAATTTGAGCTCACGCTTTTTGGTCTTTTCTGACCGCCGTTTCATGCGCACGGTGCTTAGTACAAGCAACGCCACGGACTTGAATGTGACTTTCTTCGGCGTGCTCTGGAGCACCGAATAGTCCGGGTAAACACCGCTTTTGGCCATCTTCACCAAATCATCTTTGCAAGAGCGCGAGGAATGCCGAATGGACGAAACCATATACGAGTTGATCGTTGCCAAGTCCATGTACCGCTGTTGTAGCTCGAAAAGCTTGGCCCTCACATACAAAAGCTCGTTTTCCTGTAGTCTAGACTTAGTTGTAGCGAGAGCCTGGCTTGGCTGTGAACTGAGATTCGCATTTGCGAGCCGGGCCCCTAATTGGTCGATCTGGCTCTGTAACTGCATGTTTGTTTTTTGTGTTTTCGTTGCGTCCTCCGCGTTTCTTTGCATGCTGGAGATCTGGCCCTCTAGCTCTTGCACCTTGTTTGCGAGCCGCGTACAGCTCCTGGCGGTTTTACTCAATTCCTGCAGTAGATTCCTGTTTTTCGATTCGAAACGGCTTTTCTCCGATTTGGCGAGACTCAAGTCACTTTCCAACGTGTCTCTGAGTGTTTCCAACTCGCTTTTATCCTGTTGTGCGTCATTGAGTGCAGATCTTAGTTCCCGGAGTTTGGCCCGCAAGTCATCTAGTTCCTGGGTCGAGTTTTCGAAGCGTTTGGCACTGGCACGATCGAGCTCKGTCACAAGATCGTGATTTTTCCGGCGTAAATCCTCGAGTTGTGTTTCCAACAACGCAATTGTCACGGAGTTCGCGCTGCTGGGCATTTGCGTATCGTCATCTTCCATTAACGCGTCCACTTTCGCCCGGAAATGCTTAACTTCGTTTTGGAGCCTGTCTCGCTCAAGCCGCACGGCAAGAAGCTCCGAGTCATGCTGGTACTTGAGTTTCTGCAAGTTTTCCCTATACTTGTCTTCTGCTGTGAAATCCGTCCGAAATTCCTTGTTGAGTTTGCGGATCCGCTCCTCCAATGCCTCCACGAGGTCTTCCTTGTCCTTGAGCGCGTTCTGAAGCTTGTTCAAATCACGTTGTTTGGCCTGCAACTCAAACTCTTTATCCTGAAGATCCAACTTCAATCTCGTGTCCTGCACAGAGTGTACATTGCTAGTAGAGAAGCCGYTGCTGGCGATTTTTGCCGCCTCCAACTGCTGCTCCAAATCGCGGATCTGCGCTGTCAAAGCCTCCATCTGCTGCTGCATGCGGCGGTGCTCTGCCTCCTCATGTTTGCGGTGGCTATCTTCAAGTTCCATAAATGCAGACTCGTTATATTTTCGAGACTCGTTCAATTGTGTGCGCCGGAGCTGCACGCGTAATGATTCAAGCTCTGTTTGTATGCTATGCCTCTCTGCATCACGCCGTTTTTGCTCGGATTTCACCCCCTCCAATTCTGCCTCAATGCCTTCCATGGCTTCCTGTGTGAGCGCATATTCTCTTTCGTAGAAGTCAAGCCGGTCATGCAAATCGGCGTTTTCCTGCCGGAGCCCTGCTGCCCGGTTCGAGTCTGTGTTGCGCGAGTACATCTCATCTTGCAACTTTGCCATTTCCTCTTTGAGCGCCATGTTTTCCGTGAAAAGTGCTTTTTCTTTTCCGCGCAAGGTATCGATTTGGGCCTGGTAGTGCTGGACTGTTGCCTGGTTGTCGAACGCCCGGTTCCGCTCGTCCATGAGCGACCGCACCTGTGCTCTCAAGTCGTACTCTTCCCGGTCTTTTTCCTTGAGCTCTTTCGAGAGCGTGTCTAGCTTTCGCTGAAACCTTTGACACTCCGTGGATTTCTCCTCCCGTGCCAGCGCAAGCGCCGCTTCAGCACGCTTCAACTTCAGCCGCAAATCGTCGCTTTCGTGTAATGCACGCTCGAGCCGGGCTTCTGTGTCTCTCAAAGACCTGCTTTTCGTCGACACAGATTCCTCTTTGGACCGCAAAAGACGGTCGATCTCGGCCTTTTTCTGGTCGAGCAGCTCCTGCAAGTTGCGGAGCGAACTGTGCACGGAATCGCGCTCGGTTTCCGCCTGCTGAAGATCTTCAGTCATAGAGCGCATTTTCTGTTGTAGAGTATCATTTGCGCGTTCCAAATGGGTCAATTTCTCGCTCGCATTCGAGGGGATTTCAGAAAGWTGTGCKCGGAGCCGGTGAAGTTCCAACTTTAGCTCGTTATTCTCAGTTTCGTATTGACCCCGTGATTTATCCGAGGATGCTGCAGCGCCTTCTAATTGCCGCAAGAGAGACTGGTTTTCGTTTTGGAGGAACTCAATCTTATCCAAAAGCTCCTGCGGGATTTGCGGCGGCAGTGGGCGGCTGTTTTCATCAACTATTCGCTGTAGTTTATGGATCTCATAATCCTTGTCATCTAGACTCTCTTTATACAGCCTTTTGAGTGCGTCTAGCTCGCGGTTGTGCTCTAAATCATGCAGTGGCGCACTGCGGGCCTCATTTTTACTTTTTTCAAGCTCGTCCTGTGTTTTTAAGAGCTCCTGCTTCAACGCCGTATTCTGTTGTACGAGCTCCCACGTTTCCGGCGGCGCTTGCTTCAAATACTGCTTCAACGTCGCCACTTCGACCTTCAAGTTATAGTTCTCCGTGCGAAGCCGTTGGGAACCGGCCTGGAGACTCTGAATCGAGCTCTGGCCGGCGTCAGGGACATAATTCCGCTCCTCATGCACATTCTGAAGTTTCCCCCGCGAACTCCACCCGGGATTGCCCGTGCGAGCGGTTCCAGCGGCAAAGTCCATATCATCTACACCCACAGAGTCGAACTGATGCGTAGTTTCGTCAAAAGACGACTCGATATTTGCGTTATGGACTTTCTCCGCGGTCAAACCTACCCTGGAGGTCGCCTGTGGTTGACCGCGGCGTTTTTCAGGCGAGATCACTCGCTGGCCTATCGGCACAAACTCAAGTGCGGCATCCCGGTCACGTGTGAGTTTCGGGAGCCTACCGAGCGAGAACATAATATATTTATGTGAGTTTTTTTTAAGTGGCTTTTTAAGTCGCTTTTGAGGAGTATTCTATATTTCCTAGTTTGTCGCGGAGCGCTGTTTACACTTATGGGTCGCGATGCAGATGCCAGGGTCACGTGCTTGTGACGCGAGGCGAGGCGCGTCTCCGTGGAACCGTTGCTCAATTGCAATTATGTTCGCGCACGCTTGTCTCATGTCTACAAAATCATACTCCTTCATTGTTTTCCTTATGTGATTTCTTTACTTCCATTGCTTTTTTTTGTTTTGCTTTGCTTTGCTTGATGTATCTGGTCAGGGACCGGAATGGGAGAATTGTCTCCCCAGCTCCCCACAGAAGCACATACTCACTGGAATCGTCAGGGCCCCTATATCGTGCTTCACACTACAATCTGTCTTCTACGGTTCCGCCTTGCTCAAAGCGATACCACGCGTGCAGTCGCACGCTGGTGATTTACGTATCGAGTAGTGTTGCTGGTCTAACCAGTAGAGTCTCGTACATACACTCCTCTTGATTACTATATAAAGAGGCGGTTTTAACCTCGAGGAAACAACCTGAAGGGGTAGTCAGCTGTAACCCACATAACAATCATGCATCCCCAGTAAACACTGATACATCGACCCCGATAAAAAACAAGCGTTTATGTCGTGTTCCGAGAAATGAAAGTCCCATACTTCAGGAAGTTACAGAATCTGCCCCTCTGGTCATCACGCCGAATTTACATCTAATGAGGGGCTTGTTGTCAGGTTCTGATCGTCTGACTATGTTAATGAGGCAACGAAAGCCGGCCAAACAAATAATCACAAGCGGCCTCCCTTCCAAGAGTCTGAAGGGAATGAGAGTGGCAGTACAGTCATCTGTGAATCGAAATGACTGCCACGTGCAGAACAAGTAATTTCTAAGAATCTGCGGTCGGGAACAGGCCATGCGATTGTCCATTGCTCTGATTTCAGCAAAACGAAGCACCCTTTCAGGCCTTTCCAGCTGAGAGACTTTTCAGCGAGTATCCCCAACGAGGTAGTCTGTTGCAATAGCCTAAGATAGAGTCTGAACAAAGAAATCATAATCTTCAAGGAACTGAAATCAGACACAAGAACAATACAATGGCGGCGGGAAGATTGTAAGGAGAATGAAAGAAACTTTCAACATGCAGTAGTGGAAACGAAGATGACTGTCTGTTTAACGAAGGATGCGATTCAGCGAGTCAAAATCGGAGGGGCCGGAATGCGCCATGGCCGGTCCACTTTGGTCGTTGGTGACAAGGGCAGTTTTGAGACTGGCCTGTTCGAATCATCAACATACGGGCGCCGCATCAGTGGCGAGGCGGGTTCGTTCAACATTTGGCGACCTCCAGTCAGCTGCGATACTAACCAGGGGCTAACGCATAAAATCTGATGCCAAGCGCTTGGGTGCGACCTCCATGTTAGGTTCTGATCGTCTGACTAACGAATGTTTATTGTGTAGATCATCTAGTAAAACCAGTCTGGCTTTCTAATCCACTTGAATAGAAAAGCTAAGGCCTTTATAGCCCAAGGCAGCCACCATTGTGTGCTGCCTTATCATTGTTTAATGCTTGGCCAGCTCTAGTTCGTGCCTGGCTCGCCACACTTCGAGGCTAACCAGTCCTGCTGGCATCAAGACAATAGGAGGTGCATTGCTTGGCAATACTTGTAGTACTTGTCTAAATGGAACACCTACCACTTGTGTGCTGCATATCAATGTTTGGACTACCAAAAATTTCATCTAGTCTCTTAATATCAATATAGACTCACATATCAAGATGCTTCCGAGTCATTATACGAAAACAACGGGGAGTAGGGTCTTTTCTGTTACCTGTATCAATGAAACTTATCTCGCAGATGCCTTGAGCATGTACTTTGTTGATTCATCAACAGTTGACCGAAACACTTCATGAAATCATGAAATCCTCATTATGAGAGATACCCCTGTCATGTTGTGAAATCCGTCGAAAATGTATACTCTCGAAGACGCCGCGAATCACCGGATGGACTCGCAATACTGACCCTTTTGTTGTGAGAGCTGCAGCGGCGGGTGGGGGGGATACAGCCTCTAGGGCGATGACAACCAAATTAGAATTCATACGCTGCCTAGCCAAGATATTAACGAAAGGCATGGTAGCGAAGCTGGCGAGGGTTTGTATAAATTCATATATAATTTTGTGAAGAGCCAAGTAAGCAATTCTGGCTCCCACTCCTTAGGTCAGATGCATCAAGCAAAAGAAATAAAAATCATATGAAACATTACTACTGATACTGTTTTCACTTGTGGATATCTACAATGAGACCTTTTAAGGTACTGAAAGTCCTGATCTAATAGGAATCCTGACAATTTGCTTCAAGAGCTAGTCGAGATGATGAACACACATCAAATATACTTTCCTAGTACGGCTTACCTGGATACGAAATACCTTTTTCCCAAAAGATGTGATCCTTTATAGCAGGTCTTATATTAGACTCAAAAACGCTTTACTTCATTTTCTTCTCTCACTTTAACGGGCGTCAAGCCTTAACTTTTGACACTTTCATACATACCATGTGGCTCAACAAAATTACTGATGAAAAGAAAAAAAGAAAAAAATTGAATGAAACTATATAAGTTACATCGGAAAAAATGTTCCATCGAAAACTAATTTGAGAATACAGGCTTATCCCCAAGTTCCTCCCTTCTGCCTAGTCACCCATGGTACCGCATCCATATGGGTATCTAACCAAAAGCCACCTCCGTCTCCGTCCGTCTCCGAAACCAACTTGATCACAAAACTGATTCGATAAATATCTGCTTTATGTGTCATAGTCCTCTGAGTCGATTGACCCATCTTCAACGTGAGAATCTTCATCTAGGCTGTTCATAATCTGCTGGCCGTAGTTGATCCCCAATGCGGATGAAGATTCAAACACAGGTGCTTCATCACTCACAACGACAGAGAATGTGGGTCTCGTGGAGACTTCGTCGAGAATCCCAGAATCTGAAGACCCATGAATCAATGGCTGGCTTGGTTCTGGCAACGACCCAAAGTGAACTCGTTGAGGGACCGAAGTATCATTTCTCGAACTCCGTCTTGAGCGCCGGTTCGAGCGCCGAGTACGTTTTTTCCGGGTGGTCCTGCGAAACCCGCTGAATCCCTCGATCCACGTCACGTAGTTCTGTTTGAATTCAGGCTCAATTTCATTCGTGGACAGTTCCTGCTCAGTTGCTTCCATAGAAGTTCTCAGCCCGGCTGCGTTGACAGGAATCTCCGGCTCAGATGGTTGCACAGAAATCTCTGGCTCGGCTGTTTGTACGGAAATCTCCGGCTCAGCGACTCTAGACACTTGCACTTGAGGAGAAAACTCACGCACGTCAAACCTTTGGGCACGTTGCGTTGCGTTGGCCAATCTCCGAGCCTCACGCAATTCCGCCATATGATGGATGAAGTTATCTCTCAACACTTGCATGCGCAAGTCAGCAGCACTTTGAGAAAAAACTCGAGGAGAAACTCGGATAGTTCCCGTTGCTTCCGAAATAGAAGACAATGTGCCTCTAAAAGCTGTTTCAACGTGCACATCGGGCTGGAACATTCCACCACTCGATTTTGCAGCTGCACGGACTTTTCGCACCCACTCAACCACTTTCCGCTTCAAGCGTGAGGGCGACAATTTGCGGAAGAATCTGCTGAAACCTTCGAATTCAATGGATTCATCAAGTGAACATATTGTCTCAGCAACATTTGGCTCGTGCATTTGTTGTGGCGCTTCTCTTTCGCGGCGACCAATTGAGTCCTCAAGATCGGCCATAATTTGAGCCCTCTCCTCGGTAATTTCATACTCGCGTGTGACTTCACGGATGAGTTCAAAGTCACAAAGAGTCGGCTCGCCTTCATCACTGCTTGAAGAACACACGTCAGCAAGTTCGGCCTCTTCAGCGATGTATTCCTGAAACGAAATATTCTGGCCTGCATCGAATGTTTCCTGGAGCCATGTATCCACATGGGCATTTCGCGCCGATCTTGTCGAGCCCCGGTTTTGAAAGAGACCAATCTCGCCGTTTTCTCTTGCGTTTTCAAACCTTGAAAAAATCCTGACCAAATTGTTGTTCTCGTCAATTGATCCCGTTATTGCTTCATGCAGGCCAGGCTGGTGCTCTAAAGAGCCATGCTCACTTCCAGTCATGATCGGCCCATGCCCACTTCTCTCGTCTCTTTCCTCTTGAGTGTTTGTTGGATTCGAGAATTCTTCAGAGCCATGAATGTTTTCACTGGAATCGTTGATTTTGGGGTCTGTAGTGTTTTCTCCCGAGTTGGCCCTGACTGTTTCTGGGGTGGCTGCGAAAGCATTGTCTGTTCCAGTCTGCTGCAAAGCACCAATCAGGTTGGGAATATGGTTTTGGTTTCCAGAGTCTGGTCTGGACTCAAAAGCAGTGACAGGTGTCATAATTGAAATTAATTTGATTGTTAAAGTTGAATTTGAAAAAGTTCTTTGTTGTATGTAAGACGGTGTTCTAAGGCTCTCGAAGGTTGAGGTCTTTACGGTCTTAATGGAAGAAGATGGATAGTTATAGAAAAAAGAAGAAAAAAAAAAGAAAGAAATAAACCAAAAATTGGGAGAGGATCCTACTCTATATATACTCATATGTTTAGATCATGCCCGACCAAGATTCTTACAAGAAATAATGTATGCTGGTCTCCATACTAGAAATCTTTAAGTGGCCGACTGGATAGGTTGATATCGCTCATTATGCAGCTGTTTAGGCGTTTATGAAAATCTGTTTAGGCGTTCATGAGAATCTGGTCTGTTGCACCGCGAAATGCTATCAGAGACTTATTTTGCAGCCACAAATAGCGATTGGTATTTGCGAATTTCCACGCCCAAAGTGGCTATGACTTATTTTGAGGGCTTCTTCTCTCAAGTTTCTTTAATCAGACAGGATTTGAATTATCTTTTGGTATCAAACAAATGAACGTTTTTTGCATTGGCATCATCGCCGCTTTTTCCTCTCGGCCAGAGACCAGGGAAATGCGCGACGATTCCACAATGGCATTTCAGAAAAAAGAGCAAGAGCAGATTTTTACCGCAAAGGCGACCATATTTCACGTAATGTTCTGCATTTTTTGAGTTTCTTTGGTGTTTGAATTCATATTTGCGATATGTCAGACATGAAAAATAACATAAAAAGAAACATCAAAATATCAGGACTTGAGTTACTGGTTATTTCTTCTTTGTTGTTTGCGAGACCTTTTTGTGGGACCGCCCATCCTGCGAGTGGAGTCCTGGCTCTGTTGAAGCATAGGGGAAAAAAATACAATTCTACGCCGAGTTGTACATTCTGAAATAATTTTTTCTTGAAAATTGTAGGTTTTCGTAAACCACTTTATTCGCGGAGTGGTATGTTGTTCGTATACATTTGATATTTCAGTTTAGATGACTCTACATCAGGTCCGCTCTTATCTCAGAGAAAATTCGTCTTGTGCCGGATAAATTCTGGTGTCAGACTAAACTCATAAGACAGTCTTTGCAAATAACAAAAGGCGGTGTGTTCTCGCGTTGGCCTTGCGCTGATTTGGCGGCGTTTCTGGTGAACATTCGCACAGAGGATGAATCGGCCCAACCAAAAGTTTGTTCTGACTTTGTTATTTGGTTTAGTTTTCGCTCCCTCAATCCTTGTCAATATCATTATTCTTGATTTCGAGCATCGAATTTGAGATTATATGGAAACAGTGCTTGGCCAATGTGCCTTCGAAAGGTGAGAATTATTTCTGAGACCACCAAATTGAAAGAGCCAATAAATTTAAGACTGGATCTGCTTGACTCTTTTTCTCTTCTGGAGAAAGAAAGAAAGAAGGGAAGTTTTGTGAAATTCTTCTTTTTTTTACCTCACCAGTCTTGAAATCTTGCACACGAACAACAAGTGCACTTTTGGGGTCAGACTGGACGCGTGTATCTTTACATAAAGTTCTGCGAGGCTTCATGATTTGAACAGATCTGAATATTGTTCTTTGCGGTGATTTCAGGGATGGTGACCTGGTTTTATAAATTCTTCACTCACCGATTTCATGCTTCACCGAATTCATGCTTCACCGTATTCATGCTGAAAAAGCCTAAACTTTCCGATACTTTAGCTTTGCGATGTTCTTCAACTATGGAAGCCTAAAAAAGCATAAGCCCGGTCCTCTGCCAAAGCTGTGCTTTTATCGAAGTTTCTTTTGGTTTACTCACCCAACGAGAATCAGTCCATTAAACACTAGTAAGGACCAGTTCAACCATCGTTAATTCCCTTTAGTGAGTTAGTCGATAATCGACTACGATTTCGCTCAAACAAAAGCGTTCAGAGAATAATAACAATTCAATACTTGCTGGATCTGATAAGAAATTTCGGGCAAAAAAAAGACTCGAAATCTCGCGAAATTCAATTTTCTTTAAAACATGTTACTAGTATCAACCCATTAGCGTCTAGTCGTAGCTTTGAAAAATGGAACACTCATTAATACACAATCAGGGTTAGCCATGGCATCACGTCCAAATATTTATAATGTTCAAGAATAGATGGTAGGTGCAAGCAACAAAACATCATGAGAGCCAAGTACCCAACCCAAGATTCGCTATCACAATAAATAAGGCTTTTCCTTCTTGGGAACCCCACATGAGAATTTGCAGGTCCTATCAGTAAAGTGACTTATTATTCCATTGGCTTTTCAAACACATCTTCCTTACTTGACCAATTTCCCGGCGCCTTTCAATAAATATTTTGGTCTTGTTCGCAGAGTCTGGGCCTCGTAGTTGGCGACAGTAAATGCCGCAAGATTATTGCGTGCATCACTCACCAAGTCTGGGCAGTTCAGCAAATCTTGTGTTTGAAGGCAGTTTGAACAAAGCTCTGGGTGTTTTTCTAATAATTTGCTCATTTTCTGCATGTACATGTCTCCAGACGACTTTTGCGGTTTTGGCTTTTTTGCAACTTTGGGTTCAACTTCAGACACAATATGGACTGGCCAAAAATCGTCACTAGGGCCTTCCTTAGAAACTGCTTTTGTGAACATATTGTAGATTCTCTCAGGTACACCAGACTCGACTTTCTGGCGGATTTGCCCGTACATCCGCGCAAATCCCAGAATATATGCGTATCGGACCACTCTATGATCAGTTGCGGCGTTGTTTTCGGTTTTCTTTTGAACTTTGTGTTAAAATCATTGTTGATGATCATGGTACCGTATTCTGGCCAGTTTTCGAGCAACAAAAGCAAATGCTTATTTGAGTTATAAATGTGTGATAGGTTTCCATAGTTGTTGACAAATAGCCTCACCAATACCCTAATGGCTTCTAGCCCGTTAACAGAAGTGCCCTTTCAGTGCCAGGCCAACAATCTTATGCATATATCCTCATCGGCCGCACGTGCTCGCTGGTAATCTAGGCTTTCATCGGCCCATCGAACGATTTCCTCCAATGTTTCTGCCAATGGTATGCGAGTCTCGTATACGAGGCCCGTTCTGCTAAAAATCTTGGCTTATTCATTGCGCAAGCTCATGGCTACCATGGCATACTTGCCTCGCCAGCCCGTGTACAGCGAGAAATTTTTTTTGAACATCTCAGGATCTTTTGCAGCCACCATTGCTTTGAACTGCGTATTTAATCTCAATTCATGAACCAAATCCGTGCGCAAAAAGTCGATTTCGGCGAATATGGGGTCAATTCCTATACCTTGTCTTTGTAAAGACACACAATACTCTCTGCTAGGTCGAGAATACCGTTGTATTCAAGAGACTCGCCTGAATAAACAATGCATTTGCCAGTTTCATCGAACCCTTTATAGTAAGCTTTTGTGAGCTGGGTGGAAGATTTGGAAAACGGGCCAGGTATAGATTTTTCTGCCGTGGACTTTTCGTCTAGACTGGGCTGAGAGAGTTCTGAATGAGACATGATATTCAAATCTCCGAGAGCTACTAATTAATCAATTAATGACCTGATAAAACCATTTGCTGTAAAGAAATACGTATTTCCTGATTGTCTGCGAATTATCAAGCTCACTTTTCAACACCTCATCGCAGGAAAAGAGCGTGCCATTGTTACCATGACATTAGGTAGCGGCAATTTCATCGTGGTTTGTTTTTGTTGCGAATGTGCGAGACATTCTTTTTGTGAAATAACTGCCTGATAGAAATATAGTTTGTGCTAAGACTGCCTCGGCGATCAATCTCGAAGCTCGCGGGGTGTTTTATATGACCGAATCGCGCCTTTGACCTACAGAGCTCATGCGGCTTTTGCCAGTTTCATGATCAAGTGAGTGGCTCAAACGGTGAATTGTTTTCACACAAGAAATTTGCTTTCCATGCCGATTGCATGATTTCCGCATGCTAATAACCAGCCAGTTTACTCCACGACATTGACTTCTACCGCCATTTCCTTGTCTGCATCGATATACGAATCGCACATGCACCAAACTGTCAAAGACTGCTTGCCTTTTGTGGGCACTGTGAATTCCACGGCAACGCTTTGTGACTCGTGTGCCACCTGTGTTTTCTTGATAGCGTATAATTGGCGCGTCTCAGCGTCTCCCACGACAATCCACCACGCCTCAGTCTTGGCCTCGGGGTACCGCAGCGACACCACTTGCAAGTCATCTGCTTCCTCGTCTCGTTCAATAGTAACCACGATTTTCTTGGGCTCATCGACTTTTACGGGGGAAGATGTGTCTAGCTCGTACAGCACATCGATGTTAGGGTACTTGTTGACGAACTCAGCCACATCTTCGAGCGGCGCGCCGTCAAGCTGGAGCACTTCATCGCGTTCTTCATCCTCAAGCGACATGATATCGTATACTGTTTCGACATTGAACTTTTTGCACCGCTGCAACATCGCGTCGTTTGCATGCGGGATCTGCCGGAGCGGGCTTTCACGGTTCCACAATCCTTGCACGACCATTTGCGACAAGTCCATTGCCTGCATCGCGTTCAAGAAACCTTCACTGGAAAGTGAATCCACACACGCATGTGCCAATTTGAGCACGCGAGGGAGAATGCGTTTTTGGTCAAAGGCCATTTCGGAAGGCAAACTGAGCCGGGAGAGATGTGCTTGAAGAAGCAAGAAAGTCTTTACATGCGGCGACCGGAAGTCTGTGTCGCCAGCCAATTTCAACGGCACTTGGCCTGCTATCTTCGAAAGAATCTGTTCCTCGCTGGGCCTCACAGGAACGTCTGCAAATTCTGCTGCTGCTGTGATGGCCTCGATGATGTTTCTCAAACGCGATTTGCTCGTCAATTCTCCCAACTTTTTCATTGACAGGAATGACACGCTGTAATGAGCCGCAATCATGGCCCCATTCAAAGGAGAAATTGTTTCGTCCTCTTCTTCCTCGGCATCATCCTCATTTCCGTCAATCTCAATCAAGCCTGCCTTTTCCAAATCTTCCAACGTGTCCTCCACGAGCTCAGACAAGTATTCCGAGATTCCAAGATGGCTGATATCCTTGAGTCCGTAAAAACTAGGGTTTTGTGTCAAGCGGCGGTAGAACAACGTGTAAGTGATCCAGTCAATACAGTCCTGCTTGCCCTGGAACGTTCTTGCGGCGATCTCCTGCACAAACACGTCGTGGCTGCTGTAGTTCAAGTGACTTTCCACTGGCAATGCGTGGCTCAAGAAGTACGAGTAGTACGAGACCTTCGGCCCGTAAATGTATGCCAAAATGCGTCCGCCGGCACAGGATCCCACCATATTCAATACCTCGTTCAAAAAATAGTCTGTTGAGTGGAAGTCGTCATCGCTTTGTGAGCCATATATGATCACATTGTCTGCCTCAGGGGCATATGCCGATACGCCCCTGGTCGCAATCACGAAACCGAGGCTTTTGCAACTCATTAGTCTCTCAACAATCAATCTATCTCTGGCCCCCATGCCTTCGAAATAAAGGCCTATGCCCTTTTGCAACGCCTTCTGAAGCAGCTTGTCCGAGACCTTTTCTATCAAAGATTCAGTTCCCGGGACATCATTTTTAAGAAAAGAATCCTTCATCTCTAGTGCGACAGAAACTAGATCAAACGCAACTCTTTTATTTGACACGAACACCAATGTCAGCTGCGGGCAGTGGCGGATAACGGTCTGCAAACAACTCTTGGCGTATGCACCCAGAAAGTTCGAGTCTGTATACGGCTGGATTTTGATCTCGTCGAACGCCCGAGCCCTGCTGGCTGGTCCAAAATTGTATACATGCAGCTTCTTGCAGCCCAACCAATCCGCAAACTCCCGGCCGTAGATGAGCGGGTGCGACAACGCAACTATACGCAAATCAGTCCCAAGATGCGCCGTCATGAACCTGAGTCTGGAAAGAACGGTCTCATAAACAGCTCCTGCCGAGCCGCTTCCTACCATATGCGCGTCGTCGGCTATCACGAGATCGAGCTGCTGAATAGCCTTTCTCTGGCGCCAGCGGCGCGAAACTGCGTCAAACTGGTCGGGCGTGGCTAGCACCAAATGGCTCTGGGCGACAATTTTCGTGTCAGCAGAAAGCTCGCCCATGAGCTTGGCCACGATTTTTGGCGGTTGTGTCAACCCTGCATACTTCTTAGCCCACATTATCCGCTGCCGCTCAACAAGCTCTGGCGTTGGCTGGAGATACACAATTCGTTGTTTGTTTTGTCTCCAGGCGCTCAAAATCGCCAATTCCGCGCATGCCGTCTTGCCTGAACCTTTCGAAAGCCCAATAAACACGTTTTCGTTCGTATTTATAAGCGAGTGGAAACACTGCGACTGGAACTTGTTAAAGTATGCAAATCCAAACGTCTTCTCAAAAGCGTCGTTTTTCAACGAACTGACAGGAACGCTCTGGACGTCGAGAACTTCAGTAGGTGCATGTGGATCCTTTGGTATAGTGATTTCAAACATCTTTACGGGTGCTCGCCACTGCGAGTGAAGCCATTTTTCGCTCACCATCGTGACATACATGCTCGGAGGCAAAGGGTCTGTGGCCGGGACCGTGAAGTCCACGGAAAAGCCTCTATTGATGGATTTGGGTGTGATCTTGATGACCTCGCTGTAGAGGATTTGCTCACCATCGCAGTCTTCGGCGAGCAACAAAAAGGACTCGGAAGAGCCGTGTACTTTCCAATTCCACTGCCATTCTGGATCCACATCAACAGACACGCGGATCATCGTGGAGGATATGGGCTGCGCCTGGCACTCCAAGGCTAATTTGGGGAATTGCTGGAGCAAATCAAATGCAAGCTGGCTGCTGCCCCGGAAATTAATGGCCTCGGAGAGCTCTGCAGCGCTCAACTGGAAATAGCTCATGAAGGGGAGATGCGAGGCCTCGGTGGCCCTTACTATTTCTGATGGGGCAAGATCGCCAAATTGTCTGAATGGCGAATTTGTGTTCCACATTCTTCTCTCCACGAATTTGCAGAGGTCTAGCGTGACCCTTGTGAGCTGCGCCCATTTCTTCTTGAGGCAGATTTCATGGATGGCACGCAATAAACGCCCTGCAGACTGAGTGATATAGATCATGTCTGCCATTAACGCAAACCCTTCGAGCCTTAGCCTGCTGATGTAGGCCTGGAGCAAAACGTTGACTTTCGCGTGCGGGTCACTGGGACTTTCCTTGATTGCGATTGGACACTTTTCGGAGAGTTTCGAGACCTCAATTTTCTCCTCCTGTCGCACAGGCACGTACTTAAACTCTCCAGAAAAGGAAAAGACTCGGAGCACATCGATCTCCGACATCCAGGGCTTGAGATTTGCGTTGAACACGGCTATTGTCTCGTGGCCAATATAGAAATGCGCAGCGATCTTGCCGAGTTCTGAAGAGGAGATCTGTCCTGTGGATACATCATAATGTGCGAGTCCATGCAGCTGCAAAATCACCAATGCCGAATGCGCCAAATCGGTTCTTTTCCAAAACAATGCGGAATCATCCTCGTAGTCTGCCCCAACCTGATAAAGTCTGGGCGACTTGAGCATACGGATGTACAAATACGTCTGAGCCAACCAATCAACGGCGTCTGCGCGCGTGCGGACCTTGCCAAACACGATTTCTGCGTTCAAATTATCGGCCAAGCGGCTCATGAACTGCGACTCGATGGGCAATTGTTGATTCAAGATCGCCAAGTAATACTGAAGTTCGTCCTGTGCAGTGATAATGACACCCTCGCCTGAAACGTCGTAGCGGGGTCTTCCTGCACGGCCCAACATCTGGAGAATGTCCTGTGGCGAGAGCTGCACCCACGAGCCTTTTTCGGGGTTGTACGTTTCCGTGCCCTTGATGATCACGGTATGTGCAGGCAAGTTGACACCCCAGGCCAACGTCGCCGTCGAGACCAACACCTGAAGATGGCCCTGGGCGAAGAGATCCTCGACTACGCTTCTGTCAGCCTTGTTGAGTCCTGCATGGTGGATACCGAACCCCGAAGGAAGGATCTCAGCGAGGTTTCTGTTCTGAGCATTCTCGCCCTCCTGCTTCAAGATCTCTTGGGTCCCCGTGCTGGCACTGGTGATGGAAACGTCATTTTCCGCGGCTTTTTCCGCTAGCCATTTTGCTGTTTTCACTGTATCTTTACGTGAGTGCACAAACACAATCACCTGGTGCCCGTTTTGGCGGCACTCCACCACCTTATCGTAGCATGCCTCGTTCATTGCAGCCACTTTCAAGATGGCTTTTTTCTCTTTGACGCCAATGAATTTCTGTTCGAGGGGACAGGGCCTGTACAGCGAGTCGAAATAGAAAAGGCCCAGTTTCATGTCAACACCCAAGAACTGCGCCACGTCCTCGTAATTGGGTAACGTTGCTGAAAGGCCGACAAGACGAGTTTCCGGTTGCCTCTTAGCACGAACTATAATGCTCTCCAAGACGGGACCTCTGTCGTCATGCAAAAGATGGATTTCATCGATGATCAATAGCTTGACAAGCTTTGTGTACAGCTCCTCAGTGGCCTTACGCGTGACAACGTCCCATTTTTCGGGCGTGGTCACGAGGATCTGCGTCTCTGCGATTTCTCTCTGGCTGAGCGACAGGTCACCGGTGAGCTCATTGACAACGATCCCATATTCCGCCGAGAGCCTTCTTTGGAACTCGCGCATTTGCTCCGAAACCAACGCTTTCAAGGGTGCCACGTAAACCGCCTTGAAACCTTTGAGATCTAGCTTTCCTGTTTCTTCGTTCCTGAAGTTGTGAAGCACCCTAAGAATGGTGAGCATTGCCACATTTGTTTTACCTGCACCAGTCGGGGCACACAACAAGATATTCTCGTCCGATTGGAACGCTGTGGGAAAGACTTTCGACTGAATTCGGTTCAAAGAGGCAGTTTCCGCTGCAGGAAACGCGGGCTGGGCCCAAGGGGGCATCTCACTTATGGCTACCAACTTTTCCCCGCTTTCTTCAAGCGAAGGAGGGCCGGAGGGCGCAGGCACGGTGATTGTATCGTAAAGCTTCTTGTTTTCCTGGTACGAGCCTTTCGGGAGCACGACTTTTGCATTGGCCATGAGTTGTGGGCCCTGGTCGAAAACGAGCCCTTCAAGATCGACAATTCTCGGTTCCCTTCTGGGATTTTGGTCGATTTCAGTTCCCTTTTTGCTTCTGGGCTGATTCGTTTCCTCGTGATTGTCTTCTGATAGCTTCCTTTTCCGCTTGGACTCTCCTAGTTCCTCGAGAAGCTCTGTGGCTCCAATAGCCTTCAATTCCTCTATGGTTTTCTCGCGGTTTTGAAGTAATTTGAGCCCATACACAATCCTGTCTTTGTTGTCGATGCAAAACTTGACAAATTGGAGATGCTTATACTGCAAAATGTTCATGAGAGCCTCCTCCATTTCCGCGCGGGACATTCCCTTGCTGGCAATCACCTTGGAAATGCCTTTACACAAGTCCAAGATGTCTGTGCGGTCTTTTCCAGGCTCTAGCTCGGAAAGCTTGTTGAAAAGCAAATCTTTGGTGACGTCCTTCAACGGCAAAATTTGAGTTTCTGGACTGGTTTCTTTGCCAACTATGGTCGTGCCAGTCTCGGAGATGGCCTGATCCAACGCAGTTCCTGTTTCGGACTCAGAAGGCCCGGTTTCAGATCCTTCATCTTGCTCGCTTGCTAGCGGAAGCTCTGCGCCAACAAATCCTTCTGGTTGCTGGTTATCAATATCACCATCTTCCTCGAACTCAACCGCAATGGCGCCATCTCCATCCCCGAGAGCCCGGTCCTCCGCAAAACTTCCGTAATCGGTAATTTGGCCTGCTAGGGACACAAGCAGCGCCAATTCCGTATCGCTAAGCTTTCTGGATAGTAGACTCTCGATGCCTTTCCGCTTGGCCACGATCGGACTCTCATCGTCTTTCAAAAGCTCCAAGATTGCATCTGCCGCAGAAAAAATCACACTGTGTGTTTCATCGGGTATATAGTTGCGTACTTCCGTGGTGAGTAGCTCGAAATTGGCCCGGTTCTGGGCATTTGAAGGACGGTACGAGATTTGCTCTAAATCGAGATTGTTATGGCGGGCAAATCTTGGAATCGAGTCGCTAGACTCCATCGAATTCTTTTCCAATGCCACATTTTTGCCTCCTGCTATTTGCGAAGCCTTTTTGTCTTCTTCTGCACTCTTTGCCTCGGGGTCAGCGGCTCTGGTGCCCATATCTTTCACAGAGATCTGCCCAGCCATGGATTTCGGATCAAACAGAACATTATCTTCTGAATCTCTCGGCCTTCTATCAGGCCTGGTCGTTCCAGGAGCCATATGTGCTTTTAACAAAAAAATTTGAGGTTTTACAGGCGGAAAGGTATGCCTGGAGTTGTGCATTAAGCGATGATGTTAGCATTGTATAGATAATGCGTCACGTGACTGGTCACGTGATACAAATATCAGAAGAATGCTTTTCAGCTCGCTTGATGTGACATTAAGAGGAAACAGAGCATAGGTGGATACGTTCTATGTCAGATGCTAACCTTGGCGTTTATGGAAAAACTGGCAATCTATGAATAAGTTTAGTAGACGTGGTTGGAGAAGTCGTTTTTCTCGAAGTTCCAGGTGTCGTCGGAGATTCTGCCTCTCAACTCTGGCACCTCAGAGCCCTTCACGTAAACGTCCTCGAACAAGATCTCCATCTTGGCCTCAGGAGGAGCATCCTGCTCGGCGGCGGCAACCTGCTCGTCGACGTATTTTCTGGCCTCCTTGTCGTAAGCCTTGATCTCGTCCTCAGTGGCGATGTCCAACTCCAAAAGAGTAGCCTTCAAGCCGGCGATAGGGTCGCTTCTGGATCTCATTTGCTGCACCTCCTCTCTGGTTCTGTAGGTGGTACCTGGGTCGGACATGGAGTGACCACCGTATCTGTAGGTCTCGTACTCCAACACCAATGGACCGTTGCCGGAGGCACACCAGTCCTTGGCGAACTTAGATGCCTGGTAGCAGGCCAAGATGTCCATACCGTTAACCTTCAAGCCAGGAATGTACTGGCCTCTCTTGTAGTACTCAGTCATGGCGGACGATCTAGACGCAGACGTACCCATACCGTACTTGTTGTTCTCACACGCAAAGATACATGGCAAGTCCCACAACTTAGCCATGTTGTAGGCCTCGAACACCTGACCCTGGTTGGAGGCTCCGTCACCGTACAAGGTGAAGGTGGCGTTCTTCTCACCCTTATACTTGTGGGCAAAGGCCAAGCCAGCACCCAAAGGAACCTGGGCACCAACAATACCGTTACCACCGTAGAAGCCAGGGGCAAACATGTGCATGGAGCCACCCTTACCGTAGGAAACACCGGCTCTCTTACCCATCAACTCACCCAAGACAGACTTGACCGATGCGCCTCTCATGTAGGCGAAACCGTGACATCTGTACGAGGTGATGATAGTGTCCTTGGGCGTGATGGCATACTCAATACCCACGGCAATGGCCTCCTGACCAACGGACAAGTGGCAGAAACCTCTAATCTTCTTGGCCTTGTACAAGGCGTCGGCGGCCATCTCCATTCTTCTGACGATGATCATATCCTTGTACATTTGCAACAAGCTCTCCTTCTCGGTCTCGAATTTCAACTCGGGGAGCGACTCCAAGTTGTAGCCCTCGAAAGAAGAAGCAGGCAAGTCAATGCTGACCAAGTCGCTAGCAGCGCTGGCCATGCCTCTCTTGGCGTTGGTGGCCAACACGCGTGGCAATGGACGAACAACACCGTGACGAAGCATAATTGTAGTGTGTTTGTTGTGGCTAGAGTTAAATCACTTCCGTCAGAAAAGATGTATGAGGGAAACAAGAAAACGAGAGGGAGCCCCGGCCGCGCTCGGAGCGCCTTTTCTCGAGCATCGATAGCGCAGCGCGGGACGAAGACCTCCGCCGGGGTTATACGTCCGTGGGCCAGTTGCGGGAGGCACGGGTGTGCTGGGCGGCTGTAAAATGGGTTAAGGGGAGACCGGTGATTGTTGAGTCGGGTCACGTGGGTCGGTATATAGGCAACCTGGAAAATGGATAGTCAGGAGGGTCTGGCGATAAGTATAATTTTTGTTTTTTGAACTCAATAGCGATCCGTGACGTGTATGATTCCTTGCCCGTGCGCCATAATATGTATGTACTGAATGGATACCGGGGGCAACCTGGCGGCTAAGTACCCATTAAATCAACATACCCGATGAACAATATCTATGAGTTTACACAACATACCATCGAATTTTGTCAAAAAATATTGTTAAAGATTGGCTGAATTAAGCTTTTCGTGATATCCCTGAGGGGCGAGCCGAAAAGTGCCCTTAGCCGCTGGGTGCAAATTTCGCGGAATGGCTTGTGGCGGTCAATTAGTAGGTGAACATCCCTTAGAGGTACGCAACATTACTACGAAATTCAACTTTCACGTTCCCTCTTTTGAACCAATTCTTTTGGTTCCAGGTATGGTTTTGATTGCTGCTATCTAATTGAGGCACGGTCGTGATCATTCGAATAAGGTCACGTGTCCACAACAAATTGGTGGCAAAAGAATCGCTTGCCACCAGTGATTGATCTATGTTATTAAAAAGACGAAAGTTGATATTCTCATCGGGTTCGTTTATCTGACCAAAGTTTGAGAAATCTCCACTCCTGGTCTCGTTCATCATAAACCTAAACCTTGCTTCCTTTTCATTGCTTGTCTGGTGGATAGTCATGGTTCTTTTTTTCCTGCATACCACAAGCCTGGGTTACTATCATCACGAGATAGATCTTGTTCCATTTATGACCACGGACAGGCTGACAGTGCCAGATACCCATAAATAATCCTGATACTACCACATCATGCATCCGCAGTTGGACAGAAATAGATTCGACACGTGCGAGAAGTTGATGGACGCGCTCGAAAAGTGTCACCAGAATGAGTTCTTGAAACAGGCCATGGGCATGTGCAATTTCGAGAAAGACGAGTTATCGAAATGTTTACACACGACACGAGTCGAAGATGCTCGCGAGCGCATCAGGCTCAGTCAGGAAAGACAAAAGGCTTCAAAAGAGAGACAAAAGAAACTCGAAGAGGAAAAGTACGGAAAAAATGGGTACTTGAAGAAAGTGATAGAGATGGAAGCCAAGAAGAGGCAGGAGTAGGCCCTCGGCCCTCAAATGACGCTGAGTATTGAAAGCAGGATGCCACAGGATTTTTTTTTCACGAGTGAAGCTACAAAAAGCGAGCTCGCATGAAGTTTATGTATATAGCAAATGACACAAGTTAGTCCTGGCGGGTCTTCAACACCCTTTTCACCACCTTATCCTTGGTAACAACGTATACCACAGCACCCCAGCCAGACAAGGCGTCTCTATCGACCGCGTTCAAGAGCGCTTGACTGATGGTTTCAAAAAGATCTTCGGGCTCCAAATCGGGCTCGTATAACGACTCACACATGCCGTATAATTGGTCCAGGGCCGTGCCGCTAACGATGAAATCTTTGGCAAAGTCAATGCACCCGATCAAGTCAAACCCACAAATAAATGGCTTGTTTGTTTTGGATTCTAACCCAGCAACAATGGGGCCTATAAAGTATGGCCCAAAACGCTTCTCGTACAATGAAGAGCTGACCAAATTGGCCAAAGTTTTCGGCTCAATCTCGCGCTCCTCACGCAATTTGTAAAGGTTGTGCTTCAAACGAAAATCCTCTTTCAATGTGAGCACATCAGAGGCCAATCCAGTCAACCCCAAAAACGTCTTATCTCCAAACTGGAACACTTTCTCGAAATTGTTAGACAAGCCCAAAGACTGGTTGCCCAAGCGTAAGTCGCAGGCAATTGCTATGCACTCTTTACCGACCATGGCGACGGCAGATCCTCCTGTTTATGTTAGCTATTGTTGATGATGATGATACTTTTATAGCACTGTTAGAGTGATTTGAGAACATACCGTTGATCGAACTGGGATCGGACATTGTGTAGTATGATTATATCTGTATATGGGTCAGGTGAATTCTGAGATCACAGGGCTAAAAAGTCAAGAAATTCCTTGATTCTGTGTAATGTATGGCTTGTGTTGGAAATCGAAACTGTGATCACCTCGAGTGGCGTTTTCTCACACTATGTTCTAAGGTGAGGTCACGTGATGCGCCAGGTCTTTTCCATCACCGAAACACCACGGATAAATTCGGATCTGCGTTAGTAATTTGATCTGTTTTATGATTTTGATTCTTTTTGTTGATTTGTTTTCTCGCCAAAATGTGTTTTTTCTTTTTGACAAATTTTCAGCTCGTGAATTGATCAAATGGGTGAAGGTTAACTGTTTTCTCTTTGCCCTCACCGTGGCCAATTCGCGTACGACGCAGACTGGATATTAGTGCAATCTCTATTGTTGTGTATCTTCTATGAATCTATAGTCTGAAAACATCATACGGGAATTTTCTTCATCTCCTCCTCACAATCCTCGGGCTCCTCTTCCTCTTTGATCGTATTTGTGCTAAAGCTCATGACAAGTTCCGCTTGAATGAGATTCAATTGTTGGCCGCTTTCTGACGTGGAGTTGTTTCTGTCGGCTGAGAGTAGTTGACTTACTGGGCTGCTTTCTGCGTCCTTGTAATGTGAGAGACTGAAAGTTTTAGGCGATTTGACAAGCGAAGCATTTGCTGGGTCGCCTTCTTCGATTTCAGTCTGTTCAGGCAGCTCCATAGGGTGAGAAACTTCATTGGTTTCTTGTTCCGGATGTGATGACTCAGCAAGTAATTTTTTCATCGAGGAAGATGAGCGAATCAACCGCTCTAATTCTGCTTTTACGACCTTGGTCAATTCAGAATCGTTCTCAAGAGCCTCTTTTTTGCGCCTCTCTATCTCCTCGGAAATGGCTTCGGGTTTCTCCAAGTCTGGGAGCTCCATGATTTGCTCTGCCCAGAGTACCAAACGGTCCTCAAGCTCGAGATCGAACCGCAATTTCAAGCCATATCCGAGCATAGTAATGTAGCTTTTGTACTTGTTCAATTCCACTTTATACTCGTGAGAACGAGCTTCGTAATTTTGCATCACGAGCTTATAGTTGGAAGAATTAGCATACTTGCGAAACAGCTTCATGAAATGAGATTTCTGTCTGTTGAAGGCATTGAACAAGGTCTTCAAGTTATTGTAATACTTGAGGGTCTGTACGAATTGCTTGAGCATTCCCTCATGATTTGGTGATTCGTAATCTTCACTTGGATCGGCGCTGCTTAAGTTGCTGAGGTAAACACCTTTAGGAAGTGCCTCCCACCTCGATATCGATTTGGCTTTCTTGAATCCCTCGCCCATGTTGATCAAACCATCCAAATTGGTCCAGCCATATTCAATGGAAGAAACACTTTCCTCAAGAGTGGGGACCGCCGTAAGCTTTGAGGCCCAAAAATTGCATGTGTTGACAAACTCGTTTGCAACTTCCACTGTGCCAGCCTCGAAAACGAACTTTTTCTGTGGCTTCTTAGAGACTCGTGGAAAAGTCAAGGAAAATGTCACTTTTTCAGCAGAGCTATGCAGCAGGTGATGAGAATTTTTCTCGAAACGAGCAACCGTTGCACACAAGTTGTAGTCTCCAATGTGCGCTGCATTATTAAGCCAGTTTCCATCCCCCAAGTCTTTGTCTAACTCTTTATCGGCATCTTCATAGAACGCATGCTGCTCTTTGTATTTCTTCATCTTTTGCTGTTGCTTTTTTATCACCCTAGAATCGAATGAGTAAAGCCGAAGCTCACCTTTCGAGACCACAACAAAGTATTCCGTGAATTTGCTGCCGAAAACATTACTGTGATTTGTACCCAAGGCAGTGGCCGGGGTAACTTCCTTATTTGAAGACCGCAGAAAGAAAGAAAAAAAACCACTCTTTGTGGTCAGCGCAGATAAAGCCAGGCTCGCGGAGGAGATATTCGTTTCCGAAGCAGTATGGTCTGCCATGTCGTTGTTCAAAATCCTCAACTTAAGCAATCCTTCCTTGAGATAGGGCGCACCCTGCAATTCCAATTTTAAGTCCAAAGGATCTTGGAAATCGGCGACATTGAAATTCTCCACTCGGTATGTCTCCTGTCCATGCAGTTGTAAGAGATTAAGCTGCGGCACTTCGCCAAATGAAATCATAGAAAAGGTATCGTCTGAAGCACATTTGTGGGTTGTAACAGAATCCTTTGTGTTGATGGACGACCGTGACGACCGGCGCGCCAAGTTTCGCAAGTGCTCGGTCGATTTGTGGTTGCGTAAAGAATTGACGCTAGAACGGTGTGAGGTTTCCGATAATAGCGCACGTGTAAAGCCAAAACGCGGCGTGGTGGAATTATTATGGCCGTTGGTATGTGTGAAAGACGTGGCCGTGGATTTCGACGATCCTGTAGATGCCATGGAAGTCATACGTTTGATTGCAAAAGACGGGCGGTGTTTTCCCTCGGCGTCAACTGATGTTATAGACTTATTTGAGGGCTGTCTGGTCAAATCCACAATTTCCGCCAGCTTGCTCGCCAACGGCGAAACAGTGGCTGCTTCGTAGACGTAATCTCCAGGATGGCTGTAGATAGACGACCTGATAGTGTCTGCAACAGAGTTTCTATTCGCGCTCGCGTTTTTCTTGGGTGTCTCTGGTGCATCGCCTTTCTTCAAGTAGAGTTCCCTCTGAGCTAGATCTTCATAATACATGTTGAGCTCGCGCTCGATCTTGATTTTCTGCTTCACTGTGAGTGCTCGAGACGCCTTTTTGTTCTGCAGGAGAAACGTCGTGAGAGTGTTCCTGATGTAATCCGATTGGGAAAGCTTTGCCTTCTTCCCCACCTCGGCATTGTGAAGCGATGTGTTGAGCAAAATCAAGCTGTACAAAACAATGTAGATCTGCTCAAAGTCCTGTGTGCAGAAGACATTCTCCGGGTGCTGCTTGAGGTAGGATTTGGTGAATGCCGAGAGAAGGCGGTCAATTTCTTGAGATTCGCCTTTCAAGTAGAGTTTCAGGCATAGTTCGCGAGTAGCTTTCACCAAGCTCGCGTCCCACTCAAACAAGTCCATGTAGCATTCTCTGATGGCGGTGCTTTCCTGGTCCAGGGCGGCTAGAAACTGGGTATACTCCTCTGGACTAATCAGCAAGAAACTCTCATTAAAGAGCTTGGTGGCAATATCGTTGATCTCGCCCACAGACAATTGTGACAGCACTTTATGCTGGGACAGCGTACTGTTTCCATTACTGACGGTCCTTTTCGGCGTCTCTTTTGCTGTGTCTGTTTTGCTTGGCGTGACAGGCTCCTGGCGGGTATCAGATACTTCCTGGATCTCAGCAGATTCTGTATTCTTGAAATTTTCCCCTTCTATCAACGTTTTAGGCGATCCGGTCAGATGCCTGTCAGAATCAGCAATTTTTTGAGTCTCCAAGATCTCTGGAGTGTGTGATGTTTCGGGCATATTAAGGGCGGGTGTGAGTCAAGGTAGCAGACAAAACCAGATCTAGCGGCGGAGTGTAAAAGATCGTTCTGTGGAATGTAAAGGGAAATAAACGAAAGTTTTGGTTGAATTTGAGCCATATACCTTGCCCGGCCCCAAAAAAAAGTGTGAGTGAAAACGAAAGAAAGAAGAGGACTTTTAGAGAATAGACTCTTATGTTGATAACGACAAAAGTCTCGCAACTTACGACCGCGATGTATAAAGATGCAGGCTTTGGCGCGCGCGGGTGGGTCGTCTCAAATGCACGGCTGTTTTCAAGGGGAACACCAGATTCTTGGCACTTTCTCGATGTCCACAGTCAAAAACTCAAATTGCCCCACAAAACAACCATTTTGCGAGATTTGCTATTTTTTTTTCTTTTTGAATTCTACTTTCACCCTGGAATTATCGGGTTTTTGGCGGGCCTCTGTTATGTATCTATTATTAGCGGGTTAGGCGCGTTCCGCTCTATTTTTACTCCAGATTTTACGACCACATTCCACCTCGTCACACTGGCCTATTTCACGGGAGGAAATACTCAACCCAGGCCGTACTGTACACGAAATAACAATGGGCATACATAAGCGAGACGTGTCAAGCCCGCATGTGACCATTCTGGGACTAAATTTGTTCTGATCAAATCATTGCAACAATCTAGAGCTTGGCTTTAAATTTATGGAATTTCGTGTTCATTACGCAAAATGCTATGATTCGAGTCGCTGTGATGTGATAGTGTGGGAAGGTCGCAAAAAAAACGCCCATGTTGGTGTGCATAGATTGTGCCCTTTCACACAACTGCACCCCGCGCGTGGTACGCTTTGGTGATCCAGAACGTTTTCGAAAACAGTGTCACATAAATCAAGAGCAAAATGTTTGGAAATATGTGATTCTTTTCTTTGCCTTGTAAAGTCCGTAAAATTGGGCTCTCACAATTTAGAAGCCGCTTTTCACCAGAAAATGCTCGATATGAGAGCCTTTCTACTTCTGTTCCACTTTCCCTGGCTCTCCCTTGCTTTAAAACTGAACATTCGCGCTAACTTCCACTGTGGGAGTTCATTTTCTGGAACAATGCCTCTCCAGGCCCAGCCCACGTCAATGTGAAACATTCGCTTGCACTCCACTGAAAGAAAACCTAAGCCACTTCAGGCCTCTTCTTCAGCTTAAACTGGTCCCATTGTAAAAGATAACTTTTTTGCCTTCCAGAAGTGCTCAAGAGTTCACTTTCATAATCACACTTTTAGTACATTCTCGCTGGATTCAAGTATTTTGCCTTCAATCGCCAGCAGCTCTACGAGGCTCAGCTTATTCAAAATGTGATTTTTACCCGGAGTCCGTAATACAGCAATCAATTTAGGCTAGTGCTATAATAAGAGGCCCCGTCTGGTGTTCAAAGATAGATGTGTTGGAGCAGTGCTTTTCATTCATTGTAACTTTACACACTCACACCCGCATTCTCACACTCACATTCTCACACTCACACTCACACACGCTATCTCGGCTTCCTTGGCTTGAGCTTTGTTGTAAGTTGAGTCCTCTCCATCAAGAAAGCTGATGTGCGGTGAGACTCAACAAACCGATAGATAACAGTCCGTAAACTTGAATAAATCCGTAATTTCCACTTTTCCCAAAACCAATTGTCAAGATTTCTGATCTTATGTCAAATTCATAGTTCCAAAAGATCCAAAACCAATCTGTAAAGCGTGTTCATGGACTCCAACCCGTAGTATATACCGCCTGATCCACGAGCCGTTTCCCTGGATACGGACGCAAACTTTTCCAAAGATCACCCTGAACCATTTCTCTTGCCTGAAACCCCTCTTGATTTCATTCTCTCCATCTCGAAACGAGGATGCCCACAATCGTATCTTGCAATCATGCGCATTTTTCGCAGCCAGTTCAATTTTGAGCCTTAGCTGCCTTGAATGCCGATAGAATATTAAAAAAAAAAGTCAATATAAGAAGGTACACACGTGAACCATGAATGATTCTTCTTGGTTTTAACGAAAGTCTTTTCTCATTCATAGTTTTCGTGTTTGCCTCTGCGTTTTGCCTTTATCGGCCTGCAATTTGAACGAGCGAGCCATGAAACCTCATACACAGCGCTTAGGTTAGCCTGCAAATTAGCTTTTGCAAGCATTCAAATTCCGCGAAATCCCCAAAGTTGTTTCAAAAGATCGATGTCAACATTTCGTGGTCTTTTTCACGCTTAAGCTCTTCCAAAGGTTTTGCTATCAGTCCCCCAGGATTATCTTCTCAACAGAACACAACTTGTGTCTATGGCAACAAGCACCATATCTTATAGAGTGAAAGGTTATTATGGTAGGGATGGTCTGCTTTTTTTGTTGAGGGCTTAAATTCTATCGCATCTTTGTACAGAACGAGATTTATCCTGCTTCGCAAATCAAGAATAAAATGTTTTTGATTCTCGAATTTTACGTGTTGCATTCCAAGGCGCGAGAGTCCTGTGCCAGAATGCCGTGTGAGCTTTTGTCTGATAAAAACAAGACTCAAAAGCCTAAAAAGAGCGGGGTATTGGAATGATGATTCAGGGCAACTCTGTATTTTTTATTGAAAAAGGTCACATGGACTATCAAACACTAAAACCGTTCGTCCTAAGTATTATGCTTGCGAGACTTGTCAGGTTATTCATACCTGACAAATTATTTGTTGTGTACTTCCTCCAGTAGAACCAGCCTGGCTTTTCAGTCAAACAGAGGGGAAAGCCATCATTATATACCTGAGAGTCGGGAAACTCACGTTGGTAAGAAAGTAATGGCACGGCCAAGCCTCATGGAACGTGGCTAAGGCAAATGGGGTACCTAACAGGACTAAATGACGGTCATCAAGATTCGAAAGTAGATAAAATGCATATGGGCTTGTTCAGGAATAACCAATCAAGGGAACTCGCTTTCTTAGTCTTCCTTGATAGTCTCAAATTTAAACCAAATGTATCAAATCCACCGGAAAACTCATCCTGCTCAAAATCTACATTTACTAGTTTGACAGGTGGGGCATGCGGACCTCGGTTGGCCGCATATACGTCCTGATAGACCTGATACAATTAACCCCGCAATGAGTGAGACTTGCATGCGGTTGGGTTTGTGTTTGTGTTGGGTAAAAACGTATATAAAGGGATCGTCGCCCCTTCTTTTGGGTGGCGCTTGGACTCCATTGGATATAAATTGTTATTTAGCAATCCATCTCCCTCCCAAGCTCCCCAAGCTCCCCAAGCTGAAACAGTTGATTGAATTACACTTAGGCACTTACCATATTACCAGTGCGCGCAACCTGCGCCATTACGCGCCGCAGTTCCTTGCTGGCTTTTCATTCTCACGAAACCATATATATCTCAAGTCTTGCCATAAATGCTCCAATTAGACGAGATTGACGAGGAAACGGAGCGTTTATTCTCACATTTACGCGGACTCGCAAACGGCGATGAAAGTGAGGATGTGGACTTGATAGACCTGTTTGCCGTGGGAATCAAGTACCATGAACCTTCACTATACTCTTTCACGGACCAACATTCATTGTACAACCCGGTGATCAAGAATATGGTGCTGCTTCTTTTGCGTGTCATTGGAACGGCCTCAAGTGTCTACCTGATTTTGCTAGAAAAAGTCTTGTATCCGTTAACCTTTGAGGACATCTGCATATACATTCCCAAAGACGTAATCTTTGAGTCGCTGAGGAACCCTGCAACCCAGGCTTTTACAATTAACATGCTATCCGAACGGCTTCATTGTGATGACGGTGTGCGAGATTTTCTCCTTCAAACCAACTTGTTTCAATTTCTCTCAGACGATCTTCTTGCTAAGGACAAGGATGACTCCAACCTCGTACTTCTTATCGAAAAATTGATATATGGCTCGGGGAAACATCCAATAATACTCCCCGCAGGAATGTTCAAATTACTCGCGGATAAGTCCGAGGATCAGATCCTCATGCCGGGTCGTTTTTACAATCACATTATGATGCTAGGTTTTGTTGCCACCAAAGATGTATCGTCGCAGCCTTGGGGTCGCCGGTTGTTTCCTTTCAGCTTCAAAAATGTGTTGGCTTTCGATGAGCTGCAGCCTGAGTCTCAATGTATTGTGCTTGTGGCATCCACGTACATGAGCTGGCTCGAAATCGTCCCATTTTCCTGGTTGAAGCCTTTTATTTCCGAGTTTCTAGAATATGTTGTGGCACATTATCCCAATACCACAAAACAAGACTATACGAACTTGCATGTGATAACGTACCAAGACTTGTTGATAAACCTTTCTCATAGTCAGGGAGAGTCCTTGGAATACGCAAACGAGTTTCTTTCGCGTCCGGATGTGTATATTGTTGATGAGTCCGAGCCGACGAGTCACGTCCTCTTCTCACGTGTATGTTTAACACATATTCCTGAAAAAGAGACGTTTTTTCAAAACAGTTTCAATACCCTCGATATCAAATCGGGCTCTCTGTTTGTTACGAGTTGCGTTATTGCTCTTGTGCAAGATGAGGAGTTTTTCCACATTCTCGCGGCAAGCGGGAAGCTCACAACAGAGAATATACGAGCCTGGTCACAGGACACAATTTTCGACTTTGTGAGTGCGATGGCCAAGCATGACTACTCTGCTCTGTATCTCCTATCGGAGCTTCAAATCCTCGTTTGGAGACCCTTCCTCAATGAAAACCCATTGTGCCACAAATTCATGTGGGAGCTGAAGAGAGACACACTTCGGCAGCTTCTTTTGCATCGCAAGATTGACTTGCGTTTTTGGAAAAAGGAGTTTTCGGATTGCCTCTACGAGATGGAAAATGGGCGCAGGCTTGACAATATTGCGCCACAAGTAGACGTCATGAACTCTGATGCATGAGTCATGCCAAGCTGGCGTTGCTCGCTGGTTTGAGAGCCTCAATCATTAGAATGACAGAACTATGATATATTTGTGTTGCAAAACGCATTAATAGAGATTGCACTTTTATCTTCTAACATATATCACCAACCTGGAACTCTACTGGCTTTGCTCTTGCGCCGCCTTCAAGGTGCGCTCTCGCGTCTTCCTGGAAATGTAACTCAAGATGAAGCATAGCACAATGTTGGTAAGCACTATCCATGCTGCCAATATTCCATAGTTGCGTCCCAACGTCCCTTTCCAGGTATCGAAAAAAATCACTTTCAAGGCTTCATAGGCATTCAACATGGGCATTGCATACCCGTAACGATAGAAACCAGGCGATAGCACAAACGGCGCGAACGTGGGCGATATGTTGAACACTATAGTGCTGATGATCCAGGGAGGGAGCAAGAACTTCTTATCGAAAAACGTGATGAGTGTGCCCGCACACTCGTTGAGCCCACCGCTAGCGCTAATGAACATGTACATTGTTGCCCAAAGCACCAAGAAGCCGGATTTGCCGAAAGCAACGTCCGTGGGCACCTGGAACGCAAGCGTCATGAGCCCATACACGAGCGCCAACATAATATGGTTCAAYTGGGAAAACAAGACTCGGTACCATAAGAAATGACGGAAGCGAAGACGTTCCCTCACGGARTTGTGGAGATCGGCGGAAAAGTTGAACTGATGAAACGAGAATATCTGTGCGTATATTAAGCCAAGCTCGGAAGGACCGAGCACGGCTGCAGATCTTGCTGGGCGCAAATCAACGAGCTTGAACAGTGGCAAGTATGAGAACGAAGCGCCGGCAGATGAAGAGTTGGCCAGAGAAATGAGATTCGCTTGTTGCAGTGGCGTCAAGTACGCCTGGATCATGTTACCATAAGCGAGAGGYGCATAATTGTTTATCCAGTCCAACTGGATACGCCGAACGTTTTTGGTCACGTATTGTGAAAGCGCCGAGAAATGCCTTCCTGACTCGTATATGACCGTGATCGCCAGTTCCACGCTGGCGGCGTCTTGAGACAGAGTATTCCCTGAAAGCAACAAGTCGTAAACTATGGCAGAGGTATTTGCRTCGACGTGTAACGCCGCCCAATACTTGTGTTCATGCACAGTAGACTCTAGTTCTTCGAACAATGTGATGTTCCTCTTGTTGGCTACTTGTGAGAGCTCAGTGACATTGGCGATAACATAATGRCCCAATCTTCTGTTTGCCCTCAACAAATTCTCGAACATCGGTCCAATGACGGGGTCTGCCACTGTTGAGTTGAGCAACAGAAACTCTGTATCCTCGACGGCCACCAAAATCTTCATGTTTTGCACTCGGTCTTCTCGGCGGTACAACGAACCCCAGTAGACGGATAAGAGGCAGAGCCACATGGAGAAAATGACCACATAAACACGAATGAATTTCATGGGGAGCTTCTTCCAGTCATCCCAAGTCATCCCTTGCGGTTCAGGATCGCTTTTGGCCGGCGATTTGGATGGTGATTCATTTTTCTTTTCATCGACACTTTCCCCATTCGATGAGCTGTACTGCGTCTCAGAACGAGGCTTGGRTGTGGCCATGGTTTCKTCTCCTCTAAAATCAGCAGAAACCGTAGGCAGCATATCATCAGACACATTTTGAGATAACAGCCTTTTTTCGCGCAATTCGGCTGACATTGTCCCCGTCTATGTGAACTAAATTTCACGTCGGCCAAGATACGCATAAGCCTGCGGGCCGCGGCTGAATTGTGAGATTTACGCTTGTATGTGCAAACCGGCCAAATCGGGCAGCTCGCGCTGTCACTGGTGCGCCGCAGCGACGTCGTCGTGCATGGAGAGTAGTAAAGTGGACCATGCCGCCCTGGCTAAGTATACATTAAACACCGAATTTTAGATAAAAATCAGATGTCGAGCTCGTCTTCTTCTCTTAGATCCTCGCTAGACTCTAGCCAGAGCCTTGGCCCTGTTCCCATCCAACTTGACGCAAGCAATGCTCAGCCGGAGAAGCCTTCTCTTCTCCGAAGACTCTCTAGCGCAACTTCAACATTCTTGCTGTTGAACTCTGAGGCAGATCCAGCCAGCGGGACCCACAGAGTACGGTCTTATTCTGTTTCCAAAGTTTCGGTACGTTCCGGGTTGCCAGATGAGGGTTTGGGCCACGAAGACTTTTTCGGTGCTGACAACATCCATCGCTCTCTTACTTTGCACACAATCAACGATGAGGAGTCCGTGAACAATGCAGAGATTGGCGAGTTTTTCCCGGAAGATCTTGGGGGACAAAACGTGGAAACAACCAATGAGCCTCCTCCGGCTGATCCAGTTCGCAGACGAGAAAGTACGGTGGCTACGGCCATTCAAAAAGTCACCAAGAAATTCGGATTTTGGGACGATGAATTCACTTCGCACCGCATTGCAATTGTGGCCACTTTGCTCCAGAACTATGTGTTTTTGCTTACAGGCTTTATATGTGCCCTATGCATCTACTGGGGTGCCTACTACAAGCGTACATCGCGCTACAAGAATCTACAGTTTGCAGTGATGATTGCGGATGATGAGGTCAACGGCTTGACGCCTATATTGGGTGAGTTTGTTTCTCTGTTTTTCCAGAACCCCACTGTGAAAGCGTATGGAAACTTTGACTTGTGGAATACCACCAGAATTTTGACTTTGGCGGATTCTCACAACATCACCTTGGAACAGGAGGTGCTTCGGCAGGTACATCACCAGCATTATCTTGCGGCATTTTATGTACATGCAAATGCCACAGCACAAATGTACGAGGCGCTCGTTTCTCGCAACTCATCGTTCAGCCTTTCAACAGATCTCCTTTCTGTGATCTACGAGACGGGCAGTGACTATAATGCCATGACAAATAGTGTCAGCTCAATTTTGCAGAGTATTTGCCAGTCTTTTGTGACAGCCATACGCACAGGCCCCTGGTCACCTTTTTGGATGAAAGTTCTTGATAACAGCCAAATTGAACGAGTGTTCTCGGAAGCGCCCTCATTGCTCACTAGCCTCCCCAGCTTCCAGATCATCGACAAGTTACCCGTGGCCGAACAAGTGGTGCAGGCACCATTACAGGTTGGGCTCATTTACTTGTGTATCTTCACGTTTTTCCAGTTTATTTTCTCCGTTCCCATAYACATGTCTGTCGCGGCCAAGATCAAGGGCTTGAAGTTTGTCGTGTTCAGAATWGCGACTGCGCAGGGTGCATATTTTGTTCTCAGTTTGTCGTATGTGGTGCTYAATACCGCGTTTGGAATCAGCTTCACCAAAACGTTTGGGTATTCTGGGTTTTTGGTGATCTGGTCGATAGCTTTTTTGACAATGTCCTCGATTGGGTCCATCATCGAAATCTTGGTTTTGATCTGTATTGTGCTCAAGCCAGCGATGATCGGAGTGTGTCTCTTGCTTGTGGCGGTACTCAACTTGGCACCCACAATCTCTCCTATCTACCTTTGCCCCAGTTTTTACAGGTATGGATATGCCATGCCCGTTTACAACTCATACCATCTCTTGCAAGTGGCATACTTCAACTCCTGGAAAGGTCACATGGGGCGTCACTTTGGTATTTTGATCGCGTGGAGCATTACGACAAATGCTTGCATGCCTTTTGCAATGAAGTGGGTTTCGAAGAAAATGCAGGAGAAAAAGGTTGCTGCAGCAGCAGAAGCAGCAAAAAACGCCACGGAGAAGTCGAAAGCAAAGAGCAACCCCCAGCCGCCATTGACCTCGCCAGCGAGCGCAGCGATAGTATCCGGAGCTCAAAAGATTCAGAGTCGGGCGGATGAGTAATGAGCCACATGTTGATTTCCTTCTATAAATACATTATTTTGGGGAATCGTCGGATCCGCAATTCACCCAGGCGCTTCCGCATATACAGTTTCTTTGGAAAACCATCGTCCACAAGCCGATTGCACGTGCGGAGTCGAACACAAGTGGGTCCGAGACAAGAGACACGGAGCGGCACCGCACACACTTCTTCAACTTGTAGGTGGAGTTGAAATACCTACCCATTGGAGTRGTTCCACCTGATTGGATTGGCGATTTGCAGGAAATGAGAACCTTTCGTAACGCATCGGTGGCTTCGCTCGCAGAATATTGTAGGCGTACTTTTGTGGGCTCCGACTGTCCTGCATTCTGCTCTGCGTGTTTATCATAATACTCCCTGTGAGCTGCCCCCACATTGAGCCAGCGGCTATCGTAGAAATACAACGCCGAGAGCCGAGGATCTCTATGATTATTGGCCGAAAACCGGTCAATGATTGTGTATGCCACCGGGAGTAATTCAGCAGGGACCTCTCCACTGCAGAACAATTGCTGTTCGAGCTGTAGCAGCTTGGCACGGTCGGCCCATTTCGAGCTCAATTCTTTTGTGATGTAGTCATCACACTCCCTCAAGAACACCTCAAAGATGTTAAGTTTTAGTGGCAGGTGATTGGATGTATTGAAAAAACGCTCGAGAGCTTCTTTCATCGGGGTGAATAACTTGTTGCTTTCACTCAAGTCCTTRTGRAGTTTCTTCAAGATCTCATGGGTTTTTCCAATGGAAGTGATTGCATACATGAGGAAAAGTCTTGGAACTTTGCTCAACAAAAGGGGCAACACAACTGAATTTTCAACCGTTATGATGGATTGTTCTGGATTAGTCTTCGCGTAAGAAAGCTGCAAAAGCTCTTGATTCAAGTATATGAGTAAGTCAATGAACCACTTCACGCTTCCAACCAACAGTATGATACATTCAGCCCGGTTGATGGAGTCCTCCATATTATCATCAATCGCCTTCTTTTTCGACATCTGTCTGTAAATTGACGATAGCGAAAACATGATGCCGAAGCTAGTAGAGCGAAGACTTAAGACAATCCACGCAATGTCACCTGACACGTTTCGGTGTCCCAAATCGCTCATGGTGAGTTGTAGCGAGAGAAGCTTTTGTAAAGGTGGGTTGGACAAGAGCTTGTCGACAGATTCCTTGTTGAAAGTATTGAGGTGGAAGTTGATGGACGAGTGAGATTCTGCAATCGTCGTTTGCACCAATAGCTGTTTTTGGGTGACATCGGCCAAATTTTCGTACTCTGCCTGAATAAGAGCCATCAAATCGTCTGATGAAGTATTGGAATAGCACGCATGTGCGTGCGTGTGAGAAAACGCCAAGCTAAGAAGCTTCACATCTAACTCTCGTGGCGGCCTCTTTACCACCGAAAAGACCGGAGTTTCATTYGCGCCTGCCTTAACATGAACTACTCCTGTGAGGTTCGGCGATATGGCAAACAAAAAGGGAGCAGAATCAGCCTGRAGGCGTGGGAGCTGAAAGCCACAGTCAAGCAAGGAGTTRATTGATTTGGGTCTGAACGGCTGGGCGTAGCTAGGATCTGTCTCCATGTTCAMTCCAATCTGACTGTCCTGTRCAATTATCGACCAGTTCGTGCGGTCAACGGGAATGATCGTGCTGTCTTCATTTATGAGCAATACAATGGACCCAGAAATCGCAGTGTGCACCGCTTTTAGCCGCCCGGGCACCGTGAGTTTGTCCTGAAGTGACAAGGAAAAAAGCTTTTCCCTTATTGGCGGTTCCAGATCGGACATCACCGCAAAAGGCCCGCTTAAAAGCTCACTGGCTTCTCGGATATGAAATCTTTGGATTGTATATGAGRTATTCKCCTCAGGYCCAGTTACTTCATAGCTCACTAACACCTCTAGACAGGATTCTGGAGCATAATAGGGCGACAACACGTCGATCAGGGAGAGCCTGATTTCCTCATAGTGAAGGTCTGTGCCCTCCAAGGCCGAGACGGCCTGCACAGATGGCAATGTGGACATTTCACATAAAAGCTCAGCTTTCAAACTCGGCGCTGTTTGTTTCTCGCGCGGCGTGTAATAATGGGGGTCCGTTTTCTGTCTCACTGCGGACTCAACCAAGTAACCCCACTCAACGATTAATGAGTATGTCAAGATCTTGCGCGAGACTGCGTCATACGCCACAACAATGATTTTTTTGTCGGCTGTAAACCCAATCGACGCGTGTGTCAAGTGTAGCCCACGTTCCATCTCCTTTGGTGCTAGATTTATGGACAACTTGTGATACTCTACTTTATGCTCCCCCTGGTGGTAAAGATTGAACATACCGTCTTCTCTGAGCGCTACACAAGCTTGTTTGGTGGTGATTGGGTGCGCCAAAAGGGGTGACTGGAACTGCTGGACACCATAAGCATATGAGGGGCCATGTTCTGGCGCTTTCGCCGGCTTGTTGATGATTTGAGGCTTGTCTATCCCTAACCACTCGAATGCCACGCATCTCCCATGGTTTGCTGCTGCAATTCCTGGCGTGGCGATGTCCCGGTAGATCATTTCCGCGTGATTATAGGAAGTAAGCTCATATGACGGGCCCTCGGCTTCCTCGAGACTGTTTGAGGCAGAACTTCCAGTATTCCTGCCTTGAGTGGAACTAGAAGCTTGAATCTGACTATCACTCCCGGAATTCTTTCCTCGAAGGAGGCCCACACCGGCCAATAGAATGTAGAAACTGCCATGTTCATCAAACACGGCCAAGTCGGTCAGAATGTTGCTCCACAGCACCCTCAGCAAAGCTGGAATCGTGCTGTTTTCCAGCGGTTTGATTGTCAATTTGTGCGGGGCGGATAATTGCCATTTGCTACCGTCTGTGTTCTCTAGAAACGTCATATTCAAGTTGTGACCCTGCGAAGGCGGCGTGGCATAGCAAATGAACCCGTTTTTCGACCATGAGATCGAGTGTGACCCCGGATCAAGGCTATACTGTTTCGCCGCAGCGAGGTCCAGGTCAGGAATGGGCATTCTGGAGCAATTGTATGGTGAAATAGTGATAGACGCGTTGATCTGCTTTTTCAGATCCAATCTGGGGCTCGTATGCGTGTGTCACGTGATGTTGGTCCCCGTTCAGAAGGCTTTATAGGTTTCGTGTAGATACAGATCTTTCAGATATTTTCAAGTCATATATATTATTTAGTTTTATTGATATCCACTCGTCTTTAAAATGCGGAGAGTTTTGAACTCACATGAATACTCCAGGTTTTGGTCGTTTGTGTGACATTTCCTTACGTTTGGCAGATGACGCTCACAAGCTACAAATGTCACCCAATACTCATTATTGTTTCGACCTCAATAATCGAAAAAAAAACACACACAAAACTATATCTTGGTGAACTTCGTGCCTTGTTTTCACCTCGTAAAGTATTCGGTCGTATCAAGGTGACTACAGTGAATCCCTCACTGTTCATGAGCGCCCAACATGCAAGAATTCACCACTTTTATTTCAGGATCTGCTAAAGTAACGATTCTGCCAGCATTTACCTATTTTCGATGGTATAGGTGAAATATCAGCTTGCCAGCGATCTGAGTGACTGCTGTGTGTGAAAGAAAAAAAATGATTTGCGTTAAGACAAACTTACTACCTAGCTTTCCTATGAAAATAACACCGGTCAGTCTTTTGTCCCAGGACAAAATCTAGCCATTACTATACTGTTTTTCCCTTCACACAAACGAAGATAGGTCCCTTGGGTGAGTTGCCAGATGTTAGATGCAATATGGTATCATGTTGGCTCATACACCACTATACGTATGAGTACGGAATTTCGTGAACATTTGATTGTACGATAATAAATAATGAAAACATGGCCATGTCATAATCATAGCACGAAGAAAATTCTAAAGAGCATAGCACTTAGGTGTCTTCAGCCACGACCCCCGAGTCGATTTCCAGAAATTTTAGCAAATTGCTAGCGAACTTTTGTTTGAATAGTTTCCAGTCTTTTATACGCAGATCGCCATTGTAGAAACCTATGTTTACGCCGCCTTTTTTGGTGGAACACACGGTGATATGGTGTGTGCCCATGGTAGCACCCGCCGAAGGCGCGAACAAAATATCATCGATTTGAAACATATTGGCATCTTCATGGTTCAATACGTCAATGTGGCCCAAGTTTGTAGTGGTGAGAAAGCAACAGTCTCCCTTTTTCTCAAACCTGCCACCCATATAATCCTCGGCTTCCATAGTGTGACAGCCCACGTAGTATTCTTTTTTCCAGTCCTCACTGACAACAGTGTCATGGAGAAATTTGTGATACTTTCTGACATTCTCCCATGAGAACTCCAATTGTGGCTCGAGAAAATAAGTAACGCCATATGTGTAAAACCCATCATCGAAGCGCCCCGCATTCCCGAGGTAAGAGCCATGAGACTGGAGATTCTCAAACAAGTTCCGGAAACTCACTGCGATCCCAACCTTCAAGTATTTGGCGTCGTAGATTCCTGGCAACAATTGGTGAATGGTATGAGCGTAAACTATGATAAGATAAGACAGAAGCTTGACGTTGTTTTCCCTGCATACTCKCAAAATTTGGTCCAAGGTTGATGTCTCAAAGTTAATGAACATCGGACGAGTAGCGTTGAGCGGSGATTTTGCGCTTATAASATGCTYACTCTCAAAGCATGTCTCTGGCGAGAAAGGCACTGGCGGGCAATCGACAAAGAACAGATTGTGGCGCTGTTTTTCAAGGACGTTTGGAACGATCCCAGGCCACCAGCTAATCACCTTTTTGAGAACTGTTGAGGCAACTTTGGTGAGAATATCGGGCTCATAACTGACTTTTTCGAARAGACTAGGAGAAATTCCATGCGTGAGGATAGGCAAGTCGTTTTTGAGGGAGAACAAAACTTCCTTTTCCGAAACATTCTCGGCAYGATTGAGCCCTTCAACAAATTCCTTCAAGTATGCAATAACAGAGCCTCCATCGGTGATACAATGCGAGCTGTGAAATGTAAGCCACCCCGTATGTCTATAATATACGAGCTTCCACAAGACTGTCTTATTTTTGTGGGCATCATAGAACGATACCGAGGTCAACAATTCATTACCGGCGTCATTTTCCTTGAACAGCTCAGTAACCTCGTCGTTGACTTCGTAGACATCTTTGAAGAGAATCTGCTCGAGAGGCTCATACTTCACATGCGGCTCTGCGCCAACGGGAAACGAAAACAACAAGGGATACTTCAACACCAAAGCCCTCAAAGACCCATAAACGAGGCCATCTTTAAGCGGCTTATTAATCTTGACGGATATGCTTATACATTTGAATATGTTGTTCCTCTCGCAGTAGAGTAGGATCTTCTCCATTAGCTCGGGCTCTCGGGTCAAATCTTGGAGAGCCACTGACATGATGGGCGGCGATCTGGATAATGGCTCCTGAAAAGATTATGAAGAGTCAAGTCATGAATCTAATATCGTAGCACATTTTATAGTGAAGTTTTTTCATTTCGTATAGTAGTCTGTCGTATTCTCGGATCGCGGCAGCCACTCTTATGCTGCGTCAATGCGTTCATGCACCATTGGTTGTGTGCACTATGTAAACGAGGTGCATTCCGGGGAACGAGAATGGGCCCTGGCCAAATCAAATATACTGTAGTCTGATAGTGAGACTGACGCAATAGAAGAAAGTAGTTAGTATATAGAAATGGCTTTAAAAGCCAGTAACTTTTTCAAGGTCACTAATTTTTAGGTCATCCGCACGTATGAATGTCGTGAAATGAGATGGTTATCCGACCTCTCGTTTCAGCCCGCATGGTGGTCTAGTGAGCATCCTCGTATAAGCAGAGGCTAGTCCCACTGTGGCAATTCGTTCATGGATTTCAAGACAAGGCGAAGTGAATAGTCTTGCGCACCCATCGCGTCAGCTTACAGCCATCAGTCCCTAAAAACCTGGGAGGCACCTCGTAGTTTTTGCAGCTTATTCCCTGTTACAAGGGCGCACATTTGCAACCGCAAAATTCATTGACCTAAAACACGGAAATCAAGTCAAAGATATACACCACTTTGAACATTTGATAATTAACGACCGTTGCTTGAAACCTTGCTAGTCGATCCTTCAGTGACATGAAATCCATACTAAGTTCGTAATAACCTTTAGAAAACTTTTTAAACACATTATCCCTGCAGCTGAGATCCCATGATGAGTAAGTTCTGATAGCCCGGATGTAAAACCAAACCAAATAAAAAATCAGTTTATCAAGAGGAAAAGTGAGATAATTTGAGATAACTTGAGATAACCTGGAGGGTGCGTATTTCGTGTCCCGTATGCGTGAATATGGAAGGGGTCCGCCAATACCCCGGCTAGCTGCCATACATTCCCGTCTCTCCAAGTTTGAGATCAATAATAACTCGAAAAACTAGCGAAAGACTGGGAAAAAAGCTTCACTTTGGCTGTTCCAGATACACGAGGCAGTGAGCGTAATGGTTTAGGGCTATCAGATAAAACGAATGATGAAAAGTTCTCTTTCCGTGGTGCATTCGCTTTCCTTGGTGGTGAATAAACTTCTCTCTCCGTGGTAGTGGAAAGAGATCATATGAATTTGCTATTTTCGCAATGATATGTTGATTTGTCTCTTATTACATTATTTGGGTGTTATTTTCAAATTGCCGGCAAAGTGCCTCCTCTTCTACTACAGTGACTTTAGCAAAAACTTTCGACAAGCGTGCTTTTTGGACAAGAATGGGCACGGATACTGCGATTAGATTAACACTGGCAAATACGGGTGCGTGGTTGGGAGTTGCGACAGTAGCACGTCTGGCCTCCGTCGTTCCTATCTGCGTTGGTGCCCTTATGGCTGCTGCCGTTTCAGCAACCGCGGTAATCTTGCCGGCTGGGGCATACATCTATTATTTATCTACCGCTGATTTCAGTTCAGTGGTCAAACTGCAATAAATGCTCGGAGTATTAGCGAGACGCTAGGGCTAGGGGTCTCGGTGTCAGAGACCGGTTACATAAACGGAACAGTGGCTGATTCTCTTGGTCTGCCGTTTCCATTATGATACATTAGCAGCATAGCTCTTTTTGTCAAGCATATATTTGATGGCCGTAAGCGCGTTCGTGACGTCAATGGCTTAACTGTGAATGCGGCAGATCATGTCGCTGTGGGCAACACAGGCGCAGAACGCGTGCCTGACGATGCGTCGGGCGAGTTCGTCAAGAGAACAGACACACCTAATTATTATGGCACCATCAAGACTCTAATCCCGTACATCTCATTCAATTCACTGTATGGGTTGGATCCCGGGGAATTTCGCAGCAGCTAATTACGATGTTGGCAAACAGGCAGCATCGTACGTGCGTAAGGATTTTTACTGGCTAGGCGAGGTGTCAGGCGAGGCAAATAATTTCATCATCCAGCACGACGGGTGGAAATACTGCTTAGGACCTGACTAGGACACCTTGCCTGACCATTACCCACCGAGAAGCCGTTTACCACACAGAATTTACTTCCACCGCAGTCGGAGGTAGTTGAATTCTTGACATAGGTCTAGGAAGCATCCAGAAAAGAACGGAGATCGACTTGGCCAAATCCCAGTGGCATTTTTTTTTTTTTCGCGCATGTAAAAAATGAAATTTTTGCCATTCTAGTTGTCAGGTAGGCCCCAAACCCAAACAGTCATCTGAATCTTCCAAGCCTTAGATCTATCTTCTCACCATAGCCGCTGTATGGGTTTTTTAGGAGAATCAGATTATCGGAGAGAAAACTATATCCTTATAAGTACAGATACAACCCCTGAAAGCCTTCTT
Source organism: Metschnikowia sp. AWRI3582 (assembly GCA_002894445.1). NCBI lineage: Eukaryota > Fungi > Ascomycota > Pichiomycetes > Serinales > Metschnikowiaceae > Metschnikowia > Metschnikowia sp. AWRI3582. The sequence goes on along the minus strand of LPNK01000081.1, from coordinate 43,220 downwards.
CAAGAGGAGAACTGAGTAGCGGAAGTCCTTGAGGTGTGAGTCACTAGCTTATCTTTCCCATTCCTCATTTCTTGTTGTGGACGGCCAGAGTTCGGTCGGAAGAGGGTGCTGTAAATGAATTATAGAATATGTTAATCTACGGTACAAAACTGCCGGCTGCGACCACATCGCGAAGAAAACACTGTTTCCCGTCCGATCAACGATAGTTAACCTTCGCAGAGCTGTACTGAGTAGTGTAGTGGGAGACCATATGCGAAATTACAGTGTTGCAGTCTTTTTTCTTAATTTCGCTGCTAGATTTTTCGAAATCGGTTTACAACGCGATAAATCTCCAAAAGTAGATCCCCAGCTTTGGGTGGAGAAGTCTATCAAATTTGCTCAATTAAAAGAAGTGAGAGGCGCATAATGTTGAACAATCGTAAGGGCCAGGTGAAAAAGCGAGTGGTCACAAGATTATGGCTATGATAAGATAGGTCTAGATAACATGGCAAAAGAAGAGCTATACTCCAATACTTATGGAGGTGTAGATGGACCGTGTGGCGACGCCAGAGACGAAGCAGATATGGCCAGTTGAGTATTTTAAGAAGAAGCGATGGAGAAAAGACGGGATCATGCGCAAAATGCCTTGTCTTTTTTAAATAAATGGAATAAAATGGAATGGAATAAAATGAATTAATTGTCAGGGCCGGGATACCTGTGCAGGTTCTATTCTGTTTCCTTGACGAGTGTTTGCAATTTGAAAACAAGATTGAAAAAAAAAAAAGCTTGCATGCGCAATTGGTTTTATCTACGCATTTGGCTATATAAGCCTGAAGGCATAAATCGAATCACTCGTGTAGGGAAACATTCTTTTACATATAGACTTCATTTTTTCTGTCTGCCTCACAAGCTTTTGAGGTACGCCTGGAGATTTTAGCATATCCGTACGGGCGGACATTCTCAAGCTCTTTAAAGATACTTAAATTCTGTACATTCTTGCGTATCTACAAGTCACCAGGAACTGGGTACTCGCTGGCCCAAGCCTGCACCTCCTTGTCCAAGGCCTTGACCTCGGCGCTCTCGTCGGCCAACTGCTTGAAAGATGCAATCAATTCCTTAGCAACTGAGCCCTGCTCCTTCGTCTTCAAGTCAATGGCAATGTCCACGGCTCTCTGGAAATACTCGGCTACCTTGGCGAATTCGTCGGCGCCAAAACCTCTGGTGGTCATGGCGGGAGTGCCCACTCTCAATCCACTAGGGAAGAGCGCAGACTTGTCACCAGGCACGGTGTTCTTGTTGGCAGCAATATTAGCTCTCTCCAAAACTGCCTCGACACGTGCGCCATCGATGTTCTTCGAGCGCAAGTCGACAAGAATCAAGTGCGTGTCCGTACCGTTCGAGACCAAGTCAAAGCCCTTCGACTCCAACGCGGTGGCAAACGCCTTGGCATTGTCCACGACGTTTTGCTGGTACTCCTTGTACTCAGGCGCAGAGCACTGCTTCAACGCAACGGCCAACGCAGAAATCGTGTGGTTGTGTGGGCCACCCTGGTGTGCAGGAAACACGGAGAAGTTGATTTTCCTCTCCAAGTCATAAGGGATCTCCTTACCCTTCTTCGTGACCTTTCTGATGCCCTTTCTGAAGAAAATCATCGCACCACGAGGGCCTCTCAAGGACTTGTGGGTGGTGGTCGTTACAATGTCCGAGTAAGGGAATGGCGACGCCGTCACGCCCGCGGAAACCAACCCGGAGATGTGTGCCATGTCTGACAAAAGGTACGCGCCTACCTTGTCAGCAATGGCCCTCATTCTCTTGTAGTCGATCACTCTAGAGTACGCCGATGCACCAGCCACAATCACCTTGGGGCGGAACAACACCGCGTTTTTCTCCAAAGTATCGTAGTCGATCAAGCCAGTCTCCTCGTTCAACCGGTATGGCATAGTCTGGAAGTACTTGGAGATGTACGAGATCTTGGCCGACGGCGTCTGGTAGCCATGGGACAAATGGCCGCCATGTGGCAAATCCAAGCCCATGATTCTGTCGCCCACGTCCAAAATGGCCGAGTAGGCGTACAAGTTGGCCGGTGCGCCGGACAAAGCCTGCACATTCACACCCCACTCGGCGGAGTCCAAGTCAAATGCCTCCAACGCTCTGGTTCTGCAGAGAGACTCGGCCTTGTCGATAATCTCATTACCGCCGTAGTATCTCTCGCCAGGGTACCCCTCCGAGTACTTGTTTTGCATCTCAGAGCCCAACAAGTCCATCACGGCCTTGGAAGTGAAGTTTTCCGAGGGAATCAACGTGATGGAGTTTCTTTGTCTATCCTTTTCTTGCTGCAAGATCAGCGCCATCTCTGGGTCCACCTCTTTCACGGGCTTCGAGATGAGAGCCTGGGCGCTGGCGGAGAGCGCGTAGCTTCTGGCCAACGCAAGCCGGGGCAAGGTCTTGAAAGTGCTGACGGAGCGAGAATACATGTTTTTCGGGCGTCAAGGGCTGTTATCTGTGGTGAATGTGCGCTTCTTATAGTGAAAAAATCTGAGTCACCGGATGCGTGAAGTATACGGTCACGTGACGTGGACTTCCGTGGCTAGTTTACGGGCACTTACTCCTGAACACAATACTGTTCTTTCACATTTACTATGCCAACTTGAGAATTTTGTGTCTCTGACGACTTTCTGGCTGCTCTTTACCGAAAGAACGTTGAAATTAGATTAGACCAGTCTCCAGGCTCGATCTTTCATTGCGACAATCCAACTCCACCGCGCAAGTGAATCTGGGTGCAAAAAAAAAGGCATCTTAAGGTAACTACTTACAAGGTTTCTTTCAGAGACAAGAAATATCTTCCGAGGAAATTCCCAATGTAAATGTGTATTCATGGATTGAAATTTGTCTATGAGACCCACAACCTTTTTCAAAAGCTTTCGAGAAAATATCCCATGGGCACTGTCAGCGTCCCTCCTCTCGCTTATCGCGACTATCGGAGTTACGCCGCAAGACGCAAGAGACACGCTTTTGACTGCTTTCAGTTTCTTTTCCGAAAAAAGAAGTCAAAAGCGTGTTTTCATAGTCTAAGATCTAGACTTCGAATCAAATGCATTTTATTGGCGTGGATGGCGTGGACATTACTGTCTGAAGTTTTATGATTTTACATTTCATTTACCTTTCTGGGCACTCCACTTGATCCAGCAGGTATTCTCGACTGAATACTTTCGACCAAGACAAGAGTTTCATTTTTTCACAAATACTATGGTCACACTCTTGCAGAAACATATTTTTTGGTTTGTAAGTCCCACACACGTTGTGTTGTATTGACTCTGTTCAGAGGAGTCAAAGGAGTCAGATCTTGATAAGAACCGCAGCATGCGCGGGTCAAATGCGGAATGTCCCTTTTATATGTAAGCGAGGCTCCAAACCATGATGTTCACCTCAATCTGAGATAACTGAATCGTGGAAAATGTTAGCCAGGCTTCAATTCTCACACAGAAATAAATAAAACTCACTGCTTTAGCAATACATTGCAAGTTCGCTGTATGTGCTTATAAGTCTATATTTAGGCGATCTAGTAGAGCATCTTCCAGTCTTCTTTGAGCAAAAATGCAAATTTGGTCTGTTCTCTCTAGATTTATGAATTTCACAAGCAGTTTACTGTACGATCTCCTGCGCTGATATCAAGTAATCTGTACCTGTTCATTGGATTGAGTCCTCATGGCCTTTGAGAAGAGATTTAAATGCACAGACGTTGAGTGTCTGGAACCACTTATCAGCACAGATAGAATCAATGCTTATTCGACGATCTGGATCCACCAGTAGCATTTGAGAAAGCAACAAGACCGCCGAAGCCGGGTAGTCTCTAAAGAAATCATCATTTTTGTCCCGAGCAGGAAGAGGGAACGAATCTCCATTGGACACCCCATCTTTCCCCCGCATTTGCCTCTGATCATATGCAACAAATCTCGGGTCCACATGTGACGCTTGCTTCCATGGAAATTCACGAGAAATGAGGTAAAACACTATGATCCCGATCGACCATATGTCCACTTTCAGGCCATCATATGATATCTTAGAGGCCATCTCCGGGGCCATGTAGCGAGCAGAACCAACTATTCCCACTGCCGGCTGGCGACAGTCGGTTGCGGTCACTAAGTCGATGATCTTTACCTTCGAAAATGACCTATCCATTACCAAGTTTTCGAGCTTCAAGTCTCTGTGACACAATCCTATCAGGTGAAGATACCTTATTCCTTCACATATCTGCTTCCATATAGAAAACACCTCCATTTTTGTAAGTCTATCGTGTGAGTCTTTGAGCAACGCCCCTAAATCTTGCGCGCCCGCCTCCATGTACATTTTCACGCTTAGCCCATCGAGCGAGACGTCCGACTTTACAACCTTAATGAAGTTTGGGTGGTCGATTGAGGCTAATAGGTGATACTCATACAATACACGTTTCCTATACTCTTTACGAGACTCGTGCTCCTCTTTGCAGTGGTATGTTTTGACAACGTAACTTGATTTACCCTTTTGGTGAAGCTCGACCTTGCCCGAAATACCTTTGCCCAAAACAACTCTTGAATTTTCACATCCGCGCAATCTAGCAAGAATCCCCATTTCATGCAGTTCATGGGCACACTGTCCTAGCTGTACAGTCGATCCGCCTCTGCTCCTCGTCGCGAATGGCGCAAAGTATTCTCGGGAAGTGAAAACGAAAATCAAAAAGATATAAAAATCAAAAAAGTATTGCGATTTCTGTGGATCGAACACAGGACCTTCAGATCTTCAGTCTGACGCTCTCCCAACTGAGCTAAAGCCGCAACCAGAACCCATGCCGGGACTCGAACCCGGAATCTTTTGATTAGAAGTCAAATGCGCTAACCATTACGCCACACAGGCATTCTCGTTGTTCTAAAACATGCGCTAGTTTTCTATACCATCTAGAACTAAACAGGATGCATCTTAAACCCCAAAAGTCTTGCGAACTGAGAATGGAAATGGAAATTTTACCTGCAACGCCGGAGTAAGATTCCAAATCACGAAAAAAATTGTGAAAATAAAGAGGGGCGCACTCTGATGAGAGCGTCCCAAAAGGTGATACTTCTCAAAAAAGAAAAAAAAGTTGTAGATGAGATATTCCTACCCAATCCATTTTCAAGAAAAAAAAACTTCATTCTCCACATCAGTCGCTGCTGCCAAGCGATCGCAGTACGGACACTTGTTTATCAGAACGGTCACATCAATGACGTAGCCATTCCAAGTGGGCATCAAAAGAGGAAATCAGCTGCGAAAATGGCCATAAAAATGCTACCACCGAAAGGCGAAAGGATCTGACGATTCAAACATCCATTTATGGCATGGTACACGAATTTCGCAGCTCGTAGATATCATACCTTAGAAATATGTTTGGTAGATTGCTAACCTCACAGGTGATATCACACCCGCAGTGACCCTACGCGCGTTGACCCTGCCAATAAGGTGCCCGCAGATGTGATCAAATTAAAGAAATCTTGCTCGTTTTTATACTGCTGCTACGGGCATTTACTCAAATAATCCCACATGTCTCAATACTTGGTTCAGGGAACACGCCTATGTAAGCTTGTGAAGGTTGGTCATGCGCGGAGCAAAAAAGCAGATTTTGCTCGGTCATACCCAATTCGGAGCACCAAGGCTCGATTCAGCAAGATGCGCGTTATCTCAAATGACTGTCCTGCACGTCGCCCACACTTCGCCCCCCAAGCGCCAGCCATCCACCGAAATGGCTCGGTTATTGCCTCCCAGCCCCTTCTCGCCCCACATATCGCAATCCACAACTCCTTATCTTCAAACCACTTTCTTTCTATCAAAAGGAATCTTTAAATCCGTTGACCAGAATCAAGCTCTAATATATAGAGGCCAGTCTTTGCTATTTACGTGGTGAAGCCGTCCTCCATTAGACCTTTATCGTTTTAGATTCGGTACCCCCTTTCGTTTGCTTACCCCGATGAAAATCGCCTCCTTGGCCACTTTGGCCTGTGCCACGGCGGGCGCCAATGCTGCCATTCTCCCCAACTTTGCCGCCGGCGCTAGATTTGAGAACACTCAGCAAGTTCTTATCAACAACTGGGATCACGTGAGCTCTCAGTACTCTCAGATCGTTGAGGCTTTAGACCTGAAGAAGGGAGATGTTCTTGCCAAGCTCACACAATACTTCAGTGAGCCCTTCGGTGGCATCCCTCAGGATGCTGTCAAGTTGTGGCAGGATATGTTTTTGGAGTTTCCCAAACAGGTTTCTCAGTTGAGCTTCAAGACTCCTGCCAAGAAGGCCAACAAGAACCTGGCCAACTTTGACTTCCACGTATCCGACACGAAGTTTCCGAACCACAAGTTGAGGGTCAAGTCGACTCCTGAGGACTTGGGCATTGACTTCGTTAAGCAGTATACCGGATACTTGGACGTTGAAGATGAAGACAAGCACTTCTTTTACTGGTTCTTCGAATCCAGAAACGACCCTAAGAATGACCCTGTTATTTTGTGGTTGAATGGTGGTCCAGGCTGCTCCTCGTTGACTGGCTTGTTCTTTGAATTGGGTCCATCTTCCATAAATGCCAACTTGAAGCCCGAATTCAACCCATACTCGTGGAACAACAATGCCTCCGTCATCTTTTTGGACCAGCCTGTGAACGTTGGTTTCTCCTACTCTTCGCAATCCGTCACCAATACCGTTGCAGCCGGTAAGGACGTCTACGCCTTCTTGGAATTGTTTTTCAAGCAGTTCCCTGAGTACCAGAAACTCGACTTCCACATCGCTGGTGAGTCTTACGGAGGCCACTACATTCCAGTGTTTTCTTCTGAGATCTTGAGCCACCCAGAGCGCTCTTTCAACTTCAAGTCGGTCTTGATCGGAAACGGCTTGACCGACCCATTGACCCAGTACGAGTACTACCAGCCAATGGCCTGTGGCCAAGGTGGCGAGCCATCTGTTTTGTCTCCAGAGGAGTGCGATAACATGGCTGCGTCCATCCCCAGATGTACTTCCATGATTGAGAGCTGCTACAACTCCGGTTCCGTCTGGTCATGTGTGCCTGCCAGTATCTACTGTAACAATGCCCAAATGGGTCCATACCAGAAGACGGGAAGAAACGTCTACGATATTAGAACCGAGTGTAAGGGCTCTAGCTTGTGCTACGAGGAATTGCAGTACATTGATGACTACTTGAACTTGCCTGAGGTTCGTAAAAAGTTGGGTGTTGAGGTTGAGGAGTACCAAGGTTGCAACTTCGATGTTAACAGAAACTTTTTGTTTGCTGGCGACTGGATGAGACCATACCACAAGAGTGTCGTCGAGATGTTAGAGTCTGGGTTGCCTGTTCTAATTTACGCCGGTGACAAGGACTTCATTTGCAACTGGTTGGGCAATCAAGCCTGGGTCGACAGGTTGCCTTGGTCGGAGCACGACAAATTCGAGGCTCAGCCTATCAGAGACTGGGTCGTGAGCGAAAAGACAGCCGGTGAAGTTAAGAACTACAAACACTTCACCTTTTTGCGTGTATTCGGAGCAGGCCACATGGTTCCTTTCGACCAACCAGAGAACTCTTTGGACATGGTGAACAGATGGATCTCTGGAGACTTTGTTTTTTAAAAAGCAGTATTGTTAGACCTTAGGTAAGTTAGAAAAAACTCTTTCAACGATTTCTAAGACAAATTTGTCATTTACATCTTCAAGAGTCCATGGTTCCGTAAAGAACAAAAGCCATGAAATTTCACGGTGCGGGCCCGGGTTCGTATTTGCAACAGGGTCGAGACACGGAAATTGCGCGCGATGATCGCCCGTCCGCCACTTCCTGCAAGCCGTCATCCTGGCGGCGCAAGTTTTGCACCCAATTTTCCTCTTTGGGACAAGTAGTAAACACAAATATTCTCCAATGTTTCCTTGCTTCAGTCGTCTTCTAGGTGCAAACCAAGCGTAGCCTACACCATCAAGTTCAGCCGTATTACACACTCCACACCTATAGGCGATTATTCTTTCAGCCTTCACTCATTCCATATCGATCCTGCGATAGTATTACTTGCTCATGAAATCCCAAAAGCAGCTGCCATATACCCATACAAGCACATAAACAGATCTCACCACTGCTCATAAAGAACCTTTACCTATCCATCCACTAAGGTGACCCCATTTTTTGTATCAAACCTTGCACAACTATGTCGTGGTCTCGAGCGCTTTTCAAAATTCTTCTAGCGGGTCTATGTTTTGCTCAGGGAGTCTTGTCGGCATTAGCATACAGGCAGCGACATTTCGAACAGATCTTGATTTTCACGATCGCCGTGTTTGCACTAGGCGTTTGTCTGTCTGCTGCTTCAATCTTTCAAAATTCGTTGATTGTCATAATACTGCAGTGTGTGCTATCTTCGTTTTTCCTTGCATCGTCAGTTTTGCTCGTGGTGTTCCTTGGTGATAATCCAAGCCGCCTTGAAGCTGGTGCATTGCCACCTCATTACTTTCCAGTCATCTTATCGTTGATATTTGCAGCAATGATCGCTATTGGCGCATCCATCACATACGATTTGACTTCCAGGAAGACCTACTTGCATTCATCCCTGGAACGTTCGGGGGACCCAGAGTCCGAAGCCACTGGTTGGCAGTCGGACCTGCTGCTTGTCGACGAGCTCTCCCTCAATAAATCCCACAGAGCATCTTTCCAACCTCCCATAGTCCATCTTGAGCTCGACCGCCATCTGAACTCCGAGAAAACACTTCGCAACAAAGATTCAGATGGTACTTTAGTCGTCCCAATCATGTCGCGTGAAGATGAGATATCTTTGAACTGGCTTATACAAGCCTCCATGTCAAACCAGCATTTATATGACGACAATACTGAGAATTGGATGAGCACAAAACCAATCACTCTTGGTGGTGATAAGTTACTCTCATCCCGACAATTTGCTCGGCTGGCAGTTCCAACAAATAGCATTATACCCGCTTTCGGCAATATGAACCCGGAGGTACGCATATCACGATCAAATACCACCGGCCTGCTCTTTGTGCCAAAGCGATCGCAAACAAACCGAAGTGTGCCTCGTGACTCTGTTGTTGTCGAGAAAAGGCTGCGTTCTGTCTCTTTGACCAGACGGCTTTCAACAAGTCAGGTGTTGGTCTCATTCCGCCCCGCAAGCACTTGCAGCAAGTTGAATAGTGTCCACCTCGGAGAAAAAATTGACGATCCGGCACAAGATGGTGATCTGAAATCTGAGGGTTTTGATGATGACCATTCCACATACCATAAGCCGACACAGTCGACGAATGTGCAGCACTTACAAGCCCAACCAAAAATGATGTCTCAACAGGAAAAGATTCTGATGCGGAAGTCTTACCTGAGCTATGACATAAGTGACTCGAAAAGGCCTCTTCATCAAGGCGATTCAGACCACTTGATTGTTCTGCGCAGTCAGCCCGCTCTATACCCAGCCTTCGAGCCACAGCTCGAGAAGGAGTCGAGCCAAAGTCCAGTAGCAAGTATTTTTGGGCCAGATATGCTCGATGGACTCGAAAGCATACCAATGGCCGCACCTCGTTGGGATGGCTTGGGTGAGATGGAGAAGGGCACGATGAAAAACATCTCTCTTCAAGAATGGGAGAACAGCAAAGACCAGTGGCTCCAGCTACGGACAGATAATAACCCCATAATATTTAGCGCCAATCGGCAGCGAAAACTGTCGGGTGCCGTTAGCGCTTTGAGTGCACCCTCGCTTCATACGTACCGAGAGCAGCCTATAAACGGCTCACAAGTCTCCGCCAACACATTCTCCACCCTGAATGAAACCCTCTTCAGGTGCGTCACTCCGCCTCAACAAATTTCCGCCACTACTATCGAGCAGCCTGCGCTTGATGCCTCACCCATCAAAAAGATGATTGGGCGTTTCAAGAGGAAGGACATCAGCGCGGGAAATAAGTCCCCTACTGCTCCGAAAAAACACAAACACTCAAGCTCCATTGCCAATTCGATGATATCTGTGGCATCAGGTCTCTCGAGCAAATCGGGGTCTCCACGCAAGGCTAGAAAGATGTTCTTCTCGAGAGTACTGCTCGAGCTGCCCAAAAGGCCAGTCTTCGGAAGCACAGCTACACTTACTAGAGGTGCGCCCACTCTCAAACAAGATGCTAGCGTTGTTCCAACATACAAATTCCATCCTTCGCTCTCCTCAGATAAATTCTGGGACTCGGAAACTGGAGACTACCTGGACAAGTCACGTGTCAGCAGTGTTCCAAGTGCAGTCATAGGGGAGTACGACCGAGAAAAGTGGCGGACAATGAAGGAGTTGCAAAGAAATAGCATAGACCTCTAACCACGCCACCCAGATTCTAATTGCTCATGGCTGGGATTCACAACTTTCTTCGAAATTATACTGAGAGGTACCTACATAAATCGCAAATTCTAATTCTCGAACTGGCCCATATTCTATCCCCCACTCTATCTCGCGAAGCCTCGAAGAGTGTCACACCTTTGTGATTCAGTGTGTAAATTTTCCTACTTCTTTGCTCCCTAGTTGGAGAACAACGCTCAAGTAATGACGCGGCAGTGGACTGGCTTCACTAGCCTCCCACACCAGCCACTGGTTTTCTCTTTTACTTTTTTCATTAACTTTCTTTCTCTTGTTTTATACATCTAATAAAATAGGGGAGGCAGAATTGTTTACCACCTGTGATTCAAACAACAAATTGTGATGCCGCAGAGTTAATGAGACTAGTCGATAATTCTGTCAGTCGTGGCCTTAAAATAATATTAGGTTTCAAGCAAAAGGGCTTCATACAAATATTGAGTTAGGAAAAAGAAAGACTATAATCATAAGCAGTCTATTAGAGTCTCAGAGACTACACTTTTGATATTCTTGTGTTTGTATATCTTCTTGAACCCATGTTTAAGGACACATTGTTGGCCTAAATTACAGCTACTCTCTTGCGAACAATACAAAAAACGGTTGAAGAATGCGAAAGCAGAAAGTGGAAAAACATCCCATAAAATTCCAAAATCATGTTATTATATACCCTTTTCATCTTGTGATCTTCTCACAACCATAACATCTGATACTTGAGTTTCCAGTATCTGCTCGGAAATTTCCGCTCTTGGGTGGCAAAATTCTTCACTCGGTCTTCCACTCCTCACATTCAGCATGTCATCAGGTTTACACTTTCCGCCCGCTAATTCATAATTCACCTGTTTCTGAAAAATATAGCTGATAGATTTCGGCATTATGTCAGTTTCTTTTCTTGGCTTTTTCTAATTTTTTAATTTCATTGTTAAGCCGGAGCCACCGTGCCTCGTAATAAAGTCATAGACATACACCCTAGCGATGAACATCAAGTTGAAGTTGGCCGCCGAACACATACAAGGACACTAATGTTTTTTTTTGACTCTGAGTATAAAGATCAGCTTATTAGAACAACTCTCTTCAACCTTAAATTCAATCTCGAAGACCCATTGAAATACAAATTTACTAACTTATGAAGAGATGTACGGGTGTTCTCTCAGGCTCATCTATCTCCAGTCATCTCGTTTTTCAGAAAAGCTTTCTTTTCAACACGAGAACAAAATGGACGGGGACGATCTTTTCGATGTCTTCTCGGAGGCGCCAGCTGACGTGCCCATGGAAGTTCAGGACGTGTCAGGGCCACATACTGAGCCCCTGCAAGGATTGCAAGAGCTGAAAAAAAGATCGCTTTCAGATGATGCGCAGCCTGTGATTAAGAAGGCTGATACTACGGCCAAGAGTAAGCCCAAAAAAGCCGTTGTCAGTGACGCCATTGAGATCGAGGCTCTGAGAGAAGTTGCCGCGTCGTCTGGCCTCATGGCGCAGCCATCAGAAGTCTCCTCAGGAGAGTCTTCTGGACTCAAATTGAAGCATCAGGTGAGACATCAAGTGGCCATTCCTCCTGACTACCCATACGTCCCGATTGGTGAGCACAAGAGAACTTCCGAAGCTCGTACATATCCGTTCACGTTGGACCCGTTCCAGGATACCGCCATCTCGTGTATCGACAGGGATGAGTCCGTGTTAGTTTCTGCACACACATCTGCAGGAAAGACCGTGGTGGCTGAATACGCCATTGCACAGTCTCTCAGAGACAAGCAGAGGGTTATTTACACGTCGCCCATCAAGGCCTTGAGTAATCAGAAGTATAGAGAGCTTCTGGCGGAATTTGGTGATGTCGGTCTTATGACTGGAGATGTCACAATCAATCCTGATGCCGGCTGTCTTGTCATGACCACCGAGATTTTGCGGAGCATGTTGTATCGTGGATCCGAAGTGATGCGTGAGGTCGCTTGGGTCATTTTCGATGAGGTGCACTACATGAGAGACAAGTCAAGAGGTGTTGTGTGGGAGGAGACTATCATTTTGCTTCCAGACAAGGTGCATCATGTCTTTTTGTCTGCGACAATCCCAAACGCTATGGAATTCGCTGAGTGGATTGTAAAGACACATAATCAGCCATGTCACGTGGTCTACACGGATTTCAGACCAACACCTTTGCAGCATTACTTGTTTCCAGCTGCAGGAGATGGCATTCACTTGGTCGTTGATGAAAAAGGAACTTTCCGTGAGGAGAATTTCCAGAAGGCCATGTCTTCCATTTCAAACAGTATGGGCGACGATCCAGCTTCCACCAGTTCTGCGAAGAACGGCAAGAAGACCGGCCAAACAAGCAAAGGTGGTGCAAAGGACGGCAATAGTGATATCTACAAGATTGTCAAAATGATTTACATGAAGAGATACAACCCGGTCATTGTCTTTTCTTTTTCCAAAAGAGATTGCGAATCTTTAGCCCTCAAAATGTCTAAATTGGACTTCAACAACGACGAGGAAAGGTCCGCCCTCCTGAAAATTTTCGACAATGCCATCAGCTTGCTTCCTGAAGCGGACAAAGAGCTTCCCCAAATCAAGAACATCTTGCCATTATTGAAGCGAGGTATCGGTATTCATCATTCTGGTTTGTTGCCCATCTTGAAAGAAATCATCGAAATTTTATTCCAAGAAGGTTTGCTCAAAGTCCTTTTTGCTACAGAGACCTTTTCCATTGGCCTTAACATGCCTGCGAAGACGGTCGTCTTTACGTCGGTAAGAAAATGGGATGGCAAAGGATTTCGCTGGGTTTCTGGCGGTGAGTATATTCAAATGTCCGGAAGAGCAGGCCGTAGAGGTTTGGATGACAGGGGTATTGTGATCATGATGATAGACGAAAAAATGGAGCCACAAGTCGCAAAGGGTATGGTGAAAGGTCAAGCTGACAGACTTGACTCTGCGTTCCACTTGGGCTACAATATGATCTTGAACTTGATGCGTGTGGAAGGAATCTCGCCTGAATTCATGCTCGAGAGTTCTTTCTTCCAGTTCCAGAACGCCTCTTCGGTCCCTCTCATGGAAAAAGAGCTACAAGATTTGACAATAAAATACAACAACACGACTGTCGAGGATGAGTTCCTCGTGAAGGAATACTACGATGTGAAGAAGCAATTGCAGGGTTACCAAGATGATGTTCGCCGTGTCATCACCCATCCAGGCCATATTCTCCCCTTCTTGCAGCCCGGTAGAGTGATACAAATCAAGATTGGAGACCATGACTACGGTTGGGGTATGGTAGTCTCGTTCACCAAGAGAAGCAGCAAGAGAGGTCCAGCTCAAAGCTTCACAGACCATGAATCATATATTGTCACGGTGTTTGTGTGCTCAATGTTTGTGGACTCTCCTGTTAACCTTATCAAACCGTTTAACCCAGTCCTTCCAGATGGTATTCGTCCGGCAACAGGAGATGAAAAAGCGCGTGCTGAATACATTCCCATCACTCTTGACTCYATAAATGCCATCTCTAGTGTTCGCTTGAAGATGCCAGAAGATTACAAGAGCTCGACCGCCAAACGTAGTTTGGTGCGCACTTTGAAGGATCTACCTAAAAAGTTGCCCGATGGCATTCCTTTGATGAATCCCGTGGATAGCATGAAGATTGATGACGCCGATTTCAAAATGTTGTTACGCAAGATTGATGTTTTAGAGGGCAAATTGGCCACCAATGTACTTCACGAATCCGATCGCATCACCGATTTGTACGAGAAGTTTGCGCAAAAAGTGGGCATTGACGACCAGATCAAGCAAGTGAAAGAAAAAATATTGCAAGCACAGGCTGTTATTCAGCTCGATGACTTGAAACACAGAAAGCGYGTCTTGAGGAAACTCGGCTTCACAACGCAAGATGACATAATAGAGTTAAAGGGCAGAGTGGCGTGCGAGATCTCCACTGGAGATGAGCTTTTGCTCACAGAGCTCATTTTCAATGGTACGTTCAATGAGTTGACCCCTGAGCAGTGCGCGGCTTTGTTGTCGTGTTTTGTCTTTCAAGAAAGGGCCAAGGAGGTTCCTCGCCTCAAGCCTGAGTTGCAAGAGCCTTTGAAGGCGATGCAAGACATGGCTACAAAGCTTGCCAAGACTTACCGTGAGTGTAACCTTGAGGTAGCTGAGAAAGAGTATGTTGAAGAGTTCCGCCCAGAGTTGATGGAAGTGACTTTTGCTTGGTGCAAGGGCGCCACTTTCACTCAAATTTGCAAAATGACCGACGTGTACGAGGGYTCGCTCATCAGAATGTTCAAGAGGCTCGAAGAAATGATCAAACAAATGGTCGCTGCAGCGAAGACGATAGGAAATGTCGAATTGGAGCAGAAGATGGAGAAGGCCGCTGAGTTGGTGCACAGAGACATTGTCAGTGCTGGGTCATTGTACTTATAGTAAAATCTTGGGCTAGATGTCAACACAAGGTTCATTCAATCGTAGCATGTGATATACGATACTACGTTAGCTTTTGCCTCCATACTTGTAGACAATGTCGAAATGACTGTCTTGCAACTACGAGCAAGAAGAAAAGAGTAGAACTATTATGGGATTGAGTCAAACTTGAGGCTTCATAAAATTGCATTATGACGGAAATAATACCTATTTCGTAACATCACGAAAACAGAATCCATCTCTTTACCCAGTCTTTTTTTTGGACCTCTTCCTTGACTTCTTTAATTTGTTTTTGTAGAGCTTTTCATACTGTGGCTTTGTCTTCAATTCTTTTCTCACGTCGGGAGTCGCATATGGCTCATATTTTATCAATTCCTTCTGTCGGAGACTCTCGAGAAGGTTGTCAAGTATATCATATATTGAACCGTCCCAATGACGCCATTTTTCGCGGACTTCATCGTAGTAGCGCAAGTCTTTATCATCATCAATGTTTCTTACGTAGGCRGTTGATACCATGTCGTAGATGTCTTCATCTGAAAACTCATGGGCTTGRAGAAACTTRATRTATGGGGCATATTCCCCGGTCGTAGCTCGCTCGTACAATCTTCTGTTTCCGTCTTGTATAATGCCTCGYTTRGCTTTTTTGGAAAACTCAAGAACGAGCTCTGTCTCAACGTATTTTCTCGTGAAATTTCTGTCTGCGTACTTCTGGCGAAGATTTCTTCCGAGGCACTCCTTGAAGGTTTCAGAAAAGGCATCTTCAACTTTGGAAATGACCCAATTCTTCTCGAAAGTCAGTATGTGTTCCCCATGAAAAAAGGATTGAAATGTCGAACTATCAACAGTGCAATACGCCTGGTTTAGGAGACTCGTTCTAGCGAAAGAYTTCTTGAAGTAATGGTACCACTCCGCAAAGGAGGACTCATTCTTGAGCTTGAAAGGCACAAGCTTTTCGCGAGTGGGTGGTCCAAAGCAGATCAAGTTTCTGAGGACTTCCGAGGTATCAAATTTGTAGGAACCTTCGAAAAAGGGCTTGATTTTATGCGCATTGTGCTTTGTAGAAATGAGCTTGAGCCTACCAAGCTGCATTTTGAAGTCGGGGTAGTCTGGTATTCTCACCTCAGGGCGCCGGCCTTCACCAGATTCATCATCACCATTAGCAAAGTCCCCATCATCATCTATGTGAAGGCCTCTTTCGTATTCTCCCTCATCATCCTCATCGAAATGCATTCCAGAAGTAGTATCAAATCCGAATAGTCGACTCAATGACGTGGCGTCGGGCGGATACATACCGAAGCCACCAAACACATCGGGRATAATGTRATTGTGGTGAAATCCAAGTGGATCAACCATGTCAAGGTCATCGAGCTCACTACAGAGCGTTTCTTCACTGTCATAACCGGTCTCCTGCCCGCCATGCCTCGAATCTCGCCCACCATGGAGCCCACTTCTGTGAGCACCGGGTCCATGGCTGGCATTTCCATGACCTGAGTTCATTTTGAGATTGAGCAGATGATAATGCTTTCGTCTGTGCTCAAAATAACACTTCGCTGAGTATAATGGCACGTGTCAAGGAGGGAGGATCTCAGTCAATGTGGAAGGGCCTGTATGCAATTCTAAATGCACACCCATTTCATCTGGTGCGACTGTTGGTTGGTTCCATAGAGTTCTCTCGCACGTCCAGTGTCRTTGATTTTTGCGTTGATATGGCCACGCGGSACACGAGCCTCCAACTAAGCACCTTATGACTTTACAATAACAGGTCTTGGCGAGTCATCTGTGGCTCATTTGCTGATCGAGTTTGTGAGTGGCCTCGCGCCCTCTGCGCGCGACCATGCGTACTTGAGTTTRATTGGTCTGAAATTTGCAGCCATTTCGTTTTGCGATAAATTGGCTTATTTACTTTATGGCTTGAGCTTGAATGCAGTTTATCCAGTAAGTTAACTCGAGACCATTGTAAAACAAAATTATTGCTCATTAGACTAAGCGCGAGCTGCRTSACTTCAGTGGACTTTATCGGTCATTGTCACCGGTACTGCGATAGAGCTTTGAGTCTAGCGAGACTACCTCATGGAGCATAGGCTAGTATCTTGCTAATTTGAGCATCGTGATGAAGTCCTACACCAGATGTGAATTCTGTCACCGAGTTGAATATCTGATTTGGCGCGATCGAGCGAGAAACCTGCCACAATACATCCAGGCAGCGACGGCAATCAAGTCGAGAAATAAAAATTTGCWGAACWKTRAAAGTTTTTTGCTTGATGTGAAATTATCATGACAGAATATGTCATCGATTCTTTCCACGTCTATTTGTCAGCCATTCATGATAGAGCTTCACTCCATGGCCAATGTGGCTGAACACTTGCTCGACGATATCCACTCTCTGGCTAGGACTGTTGTATCTCAATCTAAATTTGCCCTCTATATAAAACACCTATAAATGGATTCGATTATCAATACGTTGCATATAGCACCGCTTGTCGAAAAAAATACATGGGGATGATCAAGCACTTGGCCATGCAGGTCACATGGAACCGGCGAAGGTCGTGAGTGAGTGAGTGAGTCGTGACCTGGCCGAGGCTGAACACCTGATGCAGATCCTGCACCATCATTAGCCATTCCACCTTTGTTATAATCAATCTCCAAGTATTTTGTTGARTCAGCCTTGTAGATTCGAAATTTTCTTCTGAAATCGTAGGTATTTAAGCCGGAGCTTGTSCTCTGCCCTTTTTGAGGCTTCCACGTGTAATCCTCATCCCCATTCGTTTAATGACGGACATATCGATCAGGCACCCCCCGGAGCAAGGCTGATGCCGCACATACTTCTGAGGTCATTCCACACTCTTGAGATTGTCAGAGCGACTCCTTTTAATCGAAGCCCCTGAGTCAACAATACTTCACACACAGTTATATTATCTACTTCGTTATCCCCATACTCAGAATCAGTTTTGCAATTTTTAATAAATTATAGACTTATCATTTAATAGTCAACGCTTATTATCGCGCTTAAATCACATCTTGAGGATATTACAGAATACATCACCTGAGGACAAATAGGGCACCATTCGAATTGCTGGCTCTCGAAAGTGAACACATATTTCTTTTCTATCCGGTAWCATGTCATCAGCCCCTAGCTCATCATCAAACAAAGTCGAGCTTTTGTACGTGAAATCCAAAGCTTATCTTCACCCCACAACTTCCAAAAAAGACAATGTTCCCGGGTTTCTTACGCTCAGTAGGCCTAGGCTGGGCAATGTGACGAACAAAGATATCCTATTGAGCTTCACGCCCGAATTTATGCTTTCGAAGGATGAATTGGAGATGTACAAAGCGGTCGATTTGGACAATGGCACTTTCGGAATCTCAGATCAATTGCAATCGTTGCTGGTCACCGAAAATGGAAAGAGCCAAAATAACTCACGCAAAACTTCACAAAAGGTTTGCCTTGCAAACAAGCCATCAGCCTCTTTGGATGGGACAGGTGCTTTTTGTGTCAGCTTATCACACATATATCTGATACAGTTTCGGACCCCATCTCTTGGATGGTGGTACGGGTCTATAATAATTCACAGCAGATCTCGGGAGAAATTTCCAGTTGTCTTTTTCCACGATGATGAGTCTCCCCTGACGCTCCAGAAGCAAAAATTGAAAAACCAATCTTTTGATCCCTTTGGCGAGGATGGTGCTATGTACTGGGGAGGCCAGGATTTTTTGTTGGTACTTAAGGGCCTTATTGCCGTTGACAGATCTACGGTAGAGCCTTCTGTGTATCTAATCGACCCGTCTTCTTCCGATTTGGCGAACTTCTCCCCGTATGGGCAAGACAAATCAACAGATGCGTCGGGACCCAAGGTCAAGCCTGAACCGTACAAGTTACCAGACTTTAATAAGATGATCGCCACAGCAAAATGGAAGGTATTGGAAACTGTCGCGACACTTGGTCTGCGGACAAAAAACCAGGTTGCTGACATTATCGACGAGCGTGTTCCACAGGGCRTAGTCAAGCTGATTTTCAAYAAGCCCGAAGTGCAGAAAATAAGCAATGAYTTTGATAGCGCCCGAATCTACTTGGCAAAATGGGCCGTGCAGGTGAAGGAAGAGGCAGAGCAATCTCAGCGGGAGTTCATGTTGGAAGATGCTGTCTATGCAAGGATCAACAAAGAGCTTGACAACGAGAGCAAACTTCTCACTCCTCAGGAGATCAGCAATACGTCGCGCAGAAAGCCAGTGAGCTCTGTTGAGTGGAATGGGTTTTTTGATCACGAAGGAAGATTGACCTTAACCACGGACGAAGTCAAGAAAAGAATTTTCCATGGAGGATTGGAAAATAACGTGCGAAAAGAAGCCTGGCCTTTCTTGCTTGGTGTCTACGCTTGGGATTCTTCAAAACGCGATCGTGAAGCAACTAAACAAAGCCTCCAATCTAGCTACTGTGACTTCAAGAGAAGGTGGGCCGAAGACGAACTAAAACGCGAAACGGACTTTTGGAAAGATCAGAAAGTACGGATCGAAAAAGATGTCCACAGGAATGATCGTCACTTAGATCTTTTCAAGGATAAAAAGAAAAGCACTCCGAATGGGCCTCAGAAYAGCAGCGCTATCGGGATAGCTAACTCGAGAGAGTCATCACCCGAGACCCCTGACGAGGATCTGGAGTGGAATTTGGCAAACATAGAAAATGTTCATCTTTTTCGAATGAGAGAAATCTTGCTCACTTTTAATGAATATAACACGAATTTGGGCTATGTTCAAGGGATGACCGACTTACTCTCGCCCATCTATGTGGTGTTCCAAGACGAGGTTTTGTCCTTCTGGGCTTTTGCTGGATTCATGGAAAGAATGGAGCGCAACTTCGTACGCGATCAGAGCGGTATGAAAAAGCAAATGCTTGTACTCAACGAACTCGTTCAATTTATGCTCCCCGACTTATTTCGACATTTGGAGAAGTGTGAATCGACTGACTTGTTTTTCTTCTTTCGGATGCTTTTGGTTTGGTATAAGCGTGAATTYGAATGGGACGAGGTCAACACGCTATGGGAAGCGCTCTGGACAGACTGCTATTCCAGCCAGTACCACCTCTTCTTGGCATTGGCAGTATTGAGCGACAACGAGAGGATCATGAAACAGAATTTGAGACGGTTTGACGAAGTCTTGAAGTATATGAATGATCTTCTGGGAAGAATGAAATTACACGATTTGTTAGTGCGTTCTGAGCTTCTATTCCTACGCTTTCGAAGGATGGTAGATCTAATTGACCGAGAAACTACCAATTCTACATCCTCCAGCGATTCCCAGCAAATGAAGATCAATCCTGACTTGCGCCAGCTTCTCTCGCGAAAGATAGTCGTACAAAAGGAAGAGGTGCGTCCAGATGGCGTAGGTGGAGGCTAATTGTTGTGGAATTCGCTTAGAGACCATGAAGCGCATCCTGCCAAATTACAATTGGCGACGCATTCATGAAATTCACCAACGTGTCTAATTTGTGTGTTCCCTTTTTTTTTTCGGCTTCAACACGCATACTAGGCGCCTTGATATATGTAGAACTGGCAATAGTTTTTTTTTTCTTTTCTTGGAGTGTGTAACTTGCAAGGTGCTTCAATCGATTTTAATTTAAGTATTTACCTGCCGGCCGCGCTGAGATGAGATCAATTTTAAATCCACAACAACAGTTCGGCAAGGGAGTCACGACAGGGCACCGGATGTTGTTCTTAAATGCTTTGCTTGCACTTTCTGTCGACAATCGAAGCTCTAGCCACGAACCACAACAGGCAGTATGATCAAAATTTACGGGCTTTTCCGATCTGAAATGTATTTCTTTTTAAGGGATATATTAGCGCGGAAGACCACGTTGTTGAAGCAAATACTAGTTATTATACAGGTGCCGTCATACKCATGCAGGAATGTCACAATAGAGATGTAAATTTCATTACCRTGAGTTTCACCCTCTGCGGTTAAAGCTGAAGGAACCTGACATAATACTTCAAACATCGATCATAAACAGCATCAATATTTGTTCCAATGAAATCTGGACTTATTGACACAGAGTCGAGTCGCTTACAAGCTATCAATGATTGCGAGTATGCAGAGTTGCACCAGGATGAGTGGCGCATGTCCAAGCGAACTAGATATTGGCTTGTCACGTCTGTGATTGTGATCAGCGCAATTGTATTATACCTTTTCTGCTTTGTCTTACCTAGCCTATTTGTCCCCAAGTCGCATCCCCTCGACAGCATAGTTCAGGTGAAGAAATTGGGAGTTCAGTTGTATCCCGTGCTGGCTGATATAGCGAACAAATGGAGAGAACCTCGTCCAAACAGCCAGCCCGAGTATGATGACGATGTTGCAAATGAGAATTCAGATATAGGCGCAAACAATCCGAGTGCCTCATCAAGCATTGAAGAATTACAGAAATACACGAAAAAAGAAAGACTTGTGGTAGTGGGCGACATTCATGGTCAACAAAAGGAATTGCATCGATTACTAAGAAAAATCAAATTCAATAAGAAGTCCGACGAACTTCTCGTGCTCGGGGACTTTATTTCAAAGGGTCCTCGGTCCCTTGAGGTTATCGATGACCTCATAGAAATGGATGCAAAATGTATATTAGGAAATCACGAGTACTACGTTTTGCAAAACTATGCGATGTTTCATGGTTTGAGTGGTCCTAAATTTGCCTTTGATGAATTAGCTGGTGCTTTGGAAAATAAAGAATTCCCAAGCACATTGGGGTTCAACGCTGATCCCGARTATATTTTGGCAAAGAAATTGCAACCCCGGCATATCAGATATATAAATCTGTGCCCCGTCATGTTGGAGATGGGCCCTGTTCCACTTCACTCGACGAAAAATAACGGGAGATTYGGGTCTGCTCAAGGGATAGCCGTCCATGCCGGCTTGCGGTGGGACTTGACTCAAGACCTCAACAAACAGAGGCCTCTCGAGTGCTTAGAAATGAGATCCTACATCAGCCCGTATTTCAATGAGACGAGCGATGACGCGAGCGCGGAAAACGCTGTTTCATGGTCAAAAATATGGAATGCAAAGCACAAGGAAGGAACGCTGAAAGATGACTTCGTAGTCTACTATGGACACGACGCACGTCGTGGCCTAAATTTGAAAAGATGGGCAAAAGGACTAGATTCAGGATGTACAAAAGGTGAGTCATTGACTGCAATGGTGATTTGGCAGGAAAAGACACCGAATGGCAAAACTATGTACAAGGAGGAAACTGTGAGCGTTAGCTGCTAACAGGTGCCCTAGTTTTTCGGAAACTTTACTGCAGAGTAAATTTCTGAGAYCYGACACTTCTTTATTTAAATGCGTGAAAAATTCTTCACCAATGCTGCAATTTGATACGTAAATATGTCAAATTTGTAAAATCGGTCCGTTCGACCTTTTGAAATGGAATAATTAGGACTCACGTTATCGATAAACTATGGCCCTGCATACCAAGTGAGACTTCTTTATGGTCCCAAAATTACGCCTAAGCGGTGAAGTTCTGAGACCAGACCCTCCCTGAAAGTTATGTGCGCCGTCCTTCGCCACGCAAAAAAACACAGCGCAAACACCTTGACACCTAGTCAAACATCACAACACCTCAAAGCACGCTCAAACACCCAAACATCCAGCTGAACGTTCGCATGTCTGAAGAACACCAAATCTTACCGAGTGGGGATGTGGTTCCTCAGCATATTCTGAGGTCTTTGTTTCCACACTTGTATTACATCGATCCGCTGGAACCGAACTACGAGCACTACACTCAGCTTATCCGTGGAAATGGTGGCCACGTAACAACCAACGCGGGCGACATATCCGCCTTTCATTTGAGTAGTGGGCCCTGGGAAGGTAGACAGACGTTTCTGCTAATTTACATTGACCACTGCTTGAGAAATAACAGTGCATTGCCGATAGAGAGCTACGGGTTTCATGTTCAGTCGCAGCCAAAAAAGCGGAGGAATCCATCGTATGACGAGGAGGGCTTGCATGCCATCGACGTCTCCAATTCTGCTCTTTCCACGATGGAGCCGGCGGCCAAGAGACAAAGAGATAARTTGAGCAAAAGCACCACAAAATTTACTCCGGAAGCGGACGCTTATATCTTGGAGCAGGTCAGAATGAGGCCGAGATTCAGAACATCYCACAAGTTCTTCGAGGAGTTAGCAAAGCATGACATGTTAAAGGGTCACACAGGGAACTCCGTCAGGAGTAGATATCGTGCCCACTTGGAGCATAAGTTGCAATATGTATACAAGACTGATAGCTACGACAATTTGATCCTAGATGAAGAGGGCCAGAAAATACCAGCGGAAGTCTCCCTGGCGAAGACGATGAAGAATAAGTTCACTGCCGAGGATGACTACCATTTATGTGATGATATCATCAGACATGTGTCGGRRATACAAAGTAATGGTGCCTCAGATATGACAAGCGGGCTTCTCAACGAAGATAAGTTCAGTGTGCTGATCTCATTCTTTGATGAATATGCAAGAAATAACCCGCAACACTCATCATCGAGTTGGCGTGACAGGTACAGAAAATTTGCAAGACCCCATGGATTACAAAGGTATCGCGATGAGTATATTCGCGACTGCAATACCAAGGAAGGCCCTAAACCGATGAGAAATATGACATCGCGCAAAGATCGTGACAGAGGGCAGAACAGACTTACTATGAAACAGCCAAAAGATGTCAAAGGTAAGACGATATTGAGCAAGAACCTGAAGAACACTGAGTTAGGCGATACGGCGGCCGCTGCAGTTGCGGCTCTAGGGAGCATAAACATGTTTGACGGTCATCACTCTCCAGGAATGTCACATTTAGACCATCATATGAGCCAAGATATGGGTATGACGTCGCGTGAGTCTGAGGCTTTGGATGAAGAAGTTGGCGAGGTGAGAAACTCTAACATTGACGACGTTCTTCACTCGGTCGGAGCGGGCGAAGACATGAGTGCCATCCATCCAAGCCTCACGGGCTCTAGTGTAGATGCCGATGTGGATGCCATGAACTTGATCTCGAGAGGAGGTATCTCCCAGGACTCCTCAGAGATTTACCAGTTTTTGCCGGAGACTGCCTCAATTAACGATGTGCTCTCGGATGACTTTTTCCGGCAAAAACCGGAAACCATCATCTCAAAGATCAAGAAGTACCTTGTGAGTCCTGACGCTACAGATCTCGAAAAGATCGCACAGACCATCGAAGAGCTCGGATTCACAAAAAAATTCATTGGGCATGTTATGAGTGTGACAAGTGGATCAGCGATGCCCATGATTTGCTACTTTGAGAAATTTTTCACCCTAATTGATGAAGATGCAGTCTCTGATGTAAAAGACTTTCTTTTCATACACGATCAACCCGGTTTCTGGACCCCGCAAGCAGATGATGCGTTGAGGAAAGGCGACCTTGATAGCTTGAAGCATATGAGAAAGGAGGATCTTAGCCAGCGGCGCTATTTTTTGGGTCTCGAGTAGACACTTCGAGATGTTTTTTGAGAGCTCCAACCGGGATTTGTATAGGCAATTGCTYCTCCTTGCTCTACATAACTGAAACTGTATGTCTAATCGAAACCGATTTCTAAAATCCTACCTTTGCAATGAATTTTTGAATTGTAGTCAGCCTTCCGATGCTGCATCACATCGCTCAGTCATGTGCATCATCTGGGCTGTGACTCGCTTCTGATAYTGTTTTTTTCTAACTTATRATTTTTTTCTTTTCTTGCAATGTAAGGTACACTCTGCCCTTTGACTTTAAATGTGGAGATGATGATTTATCAAGCAGTGTCGCTCTCTTTAAACCTACTTTTGYTGCAGTTRAGACTCTCGCGTTCTAATGCCCCCCACAGCTCGACAAAAGCTCAGCGATAAGCAATCAGGTGAAAAGTACCATTGACAGRTTTGTTCGCCGCGTCTTTGTTTACAAATAAACCAAAACCGTGTTCGCCGTCGGGCAACCACGCTGCAGCCTTTTGCCGGGAGCAATCATGAGGACTGGAAACGCGACCATCATGCCTGATAAGGACAAGGGCCAAACAGATCTCATGCACATCTTGCATAAGGAAACAAAGAGAAAAAAAAAAAACGCGCGACAATCATGCCACCTGCAGTCTTTCACCAAAGGTAAACAGAGCTACACGAGGTAAAATGAAAAACAAACAACTTCAAGTATACACTGAAATAGAAGAAACCAAAATCTAACAAAATATGTGAAAAAGAGAAAAGTGAAGGAACTTAGGGTGGTATAAAAGTCTTCGGTCAATTGCGCAAAGTACGAGAAATCGAAATGATACGCCTTTAGATTAACACTTAAGAAGAGTAGATACCCCAGTACTTCTCACAGTTGAGGTAACCAGCGTCCTTCCACAAGTCGTTGTAGGCGTTGAAGTAGAAGGTGTAGTCACTGGCGTTGTCAGCAATGTCGGCAAGGGCAGCCTTCTGCTCAGAAGAACCGGCGACAGCCTTTCCGTTGGTGTCACCCTGAGAAGGCCAGCCAGACTCAACAATGAGGACGTCCTTGTTGGAGCACAAGTTGGTAAGGATCTCATGCTGCTCAGCAACCCAGGAGCCAGCATTGGCAGCAGCGATTCCACCATCGAAGTAGGCGTGGGCGTTGGCCGCAATGTAGTCTGAAACTTCACACAAGCCGTCGTTGTTGCGAATAGCAATGAAGGTGTCAACAGACACAACAGGGCCAGAGTAGCCAGCGGCGGTCAAAGCGGTTCTACCAGCATCGACATAAGACTTAATCTGCGAGACGGTGGCAGCGCCAGAGTTCACCAACTCGTTACCAATAGAAACGGTGTGGACTTGGTCCCAGCCGTTGGCGGCCTTGACGGCAGCGGCCAAGGTCGAAACGCCCTCCTCGATCTTGTCAACAAAGTAGATACCGGCGAAAAGCTTCTGACTGGAAGGCATGGCAGCCAAGACGTACTCAACCTGGTTGCAGTCGACACCGTAAAGTCTGATAATCTCGTAGTCAGCAAGGGCCTCGATCTCGGACTTGACCTGGCTCTGAGCCTTACAAGAGCCGTCGGCGGCGTAAGGAGAGTAAGTAATACCCTTCACTGGAGCAGAAAAAGAGCCCGAAGACACGGAGGAGGCCACAGAAGATGCAGAAGAAGCGGTGCCGGAAGCGACAGAGGAAGTGACAACAGAAGAGAGCACGACGGAGTCAGATCCAGCGGACGAGGCAGCAGCGGCCTGTGTGGGGGCGGCAGCAGCGGCCTCCTCAACACCCTTGGTAACAACGACAGTACGGGTGATGACATCCTTTTTCTCGTGCTGGT
Organism: Metschnikowia sp. AWRI3582; assembly: GCA_002894445.1. Taxonomy (NCBI): domain Eukaryota; kingdom Fungi; phylum Ascomycota; class Pichiomycetes; order Serinales; family Metschnikowiaceae; genus Metschnikowia; species Metschnikowia sp. AWRI3582. The sequence goes on along the minus strand of LPNK01000081.1, from coordinate 17,218 downwards.
GGTGCTGGTGTTGCACGGGCTGGGCAAGAACAGTGGCCACAAGGGCGGCTTTGACAACAGATTTGAACAACATGATCAACAAGCAAAGTTRGATCGAAAACGAAAGTTAGAAGCAAGGTTGTTTGAATTCTAGGAAATATTTATCCGACAAGTATAGATAAACAAAAGAATGTAAAGGAACGACTGTAGAATTGTTCAACCTTGGTTGCAGAAAAAATWTGAGGCGGCAGAGACTTGAGTGGGCGAGCGAAAATGTTTTATACTTGTCGGGCCGATGTACACTACCGKATGTGCGTCGGTTATGAAACAGTGTGAAAAGTGGCTGAAAATGCCCAGACCGCGAATCGAAAGGAGCTCTAGACTTTCTTTTTCGCGATCTGTGTAGGATGCTGCCGCGCAGATCTCCTTTATTTCGCACGACAATGTATTATTTCGTCCGCTTCAGTGCTTGACACACGTGCTTTACATTAGGAAACTATCTTAATGATAATTGAAAACAATTCGTTTTACATTAACTAAAATCTCACTCAGGTAAACATTGTTTTGTTTGGAGCTCGGTCATCCACCAAAATAATTTTTAGTGGTACACYTGAATGGCACTGTGAGGTGTGTGTTTATTTGCGCCCCATTAAGAAAAGATATGTTGACATTGCCTACTATACTCTAGGACTGTGGAAATCACTTCCGCGGCCATAAATTCAGGATAGTAATTGCATAAAGATAAAGGAGAAGTGTTGTTACCATCATGCCGCAACAGACCTCCTTCCCGTAGAGATCGACTTGAAACGTTTACCACCACTTCGGTCCGAGCGTGCCTGCAAGGTGGCCGCTGTGGGTTGCGTGCCTTCCGATAATCGCGTGATGGGAAAATGTAACTCAATTGAACAAAAGATCCGTTCTGTAACAATGAAATCGCTTTGAAATGACTAACTGATAAAATAATGGCTTCGACACTTCATCTAGCCTGATAGCGTCACGACAAAAAATTCTTCTGTTTCAATTTGTTCGGGAATCTTGCAATTACCGTCGCGCCGATGAGCTTTTCGCTGAGAAGATTCTTGGCCAGACCAGACTTTCCAATTCCGGGACTGTACCTGCAGGACGATCTCAYTTTTGGGACGATGTGTCTGTACTAAGCGTGCACAAAAAGGCATTGAAAATATGTCAACTCAYGAACGTCATTTTTCAGAAAAACCATCATTTAGATTTTTGCGCACTATCATATCTTGAAGTATCTGAAGGTCTGAGAACTTTTCTCAGCGCAAGAGGCAGGTGTTCTTTGCCTTATAGTAGATTCGTGCAGATGCATATGCATGATCATGATTACATGCATGTAGGCTCTCTGATTGGCCAAGTCATTCCGCGAGGCGGCTTTTCTACAATACTTGTGCCGCTAGCTGCAAACGTACACGAACTGGTGCAGTTCGCTTATAGGGGCTCGAACTTTCCTGCCACAGGATCAGTCTGGTGACTCGAGAAGCATGATAGTCATGTGATGAGCTTTTCAACCTTGCGTATTTGATCACTAGTGGTGTCATTGTGTATAGGTCAAGCGTTTGCATGTAAGATTGTCCAGCGTATAATGTTGGTAGTTTGGCAGCCGAGTTAAGTAGTATCGCCAGCCAACTTCACTGCGTAAATGAGCTTCCCATGCAACTCCCAWTCAGCTCAMCTTACTTACGAATTCGAAACAAATTGTCATGAKCAAGATTTCTCTATCTGGWTCTGGTTTCGCGATYAGGCTTAATTTGTCACGTGGCTTAACATTCTGCCTCACCCGCACGCTTTACTTTTGCCACGTGACATAACGGCTAGTCATCTACGTTTGATATCAATCCTGGGGTCTGTATCCCACAAACTAAATTATCCCAAAACAATATCAAAAACCTATACAGTRAAAGTTTTACAAGCATACAAYATACAAAACCAGTAGGTACTGATTCATAGCTACGCAGCACCCCATCGACTACACACTTCTGTTTGTCCCTTTGTAGAAAGCGCGCGAGCCTAAGTTTCCTTGCTCCCGGAAGATCACGCTCGGTCCCTCACGACTCGTGTAATTTTCCCATTGATCTACTAAAGCCCGTACTTAAGGAACATCGTAATTATCCAAGCACCCGAAAAGAATCGGACCTCATTCCTGAAACTATCACATTTTACCTTCTCATATTCATTGATTCTCGCCCTTCTCACCCCTTTTGTGAAAAATTCATAGATACACATACATGCTTGACGATCGAGAGATGATAAACGGCTTCGATGAAAGCGACAGAGAGGACGTGGTCGAGATCGAGACAGARAGCGAATACCACAAAGTTGATGATCTTGATGCAACTAGTGTGGAGCAAATCGGAATAGACGCCTCGGACGATGTCGATAGCGGGTCCTCAGACGTGGACGTGATCGACGTCACCTCAAATTATGTTCATGATGTCGGAGATTCCGAAATTCAGTCATCGAAACGCGGGAGTTCACCGTATCCGTTGGCAAACGATTTTGACAATTTGCCCCAGAGAATGATGAAGCCAATCCCTGATTATCCTGTCGTCGCATCGTCTCACTTTGTTTGGGAGATCAAAGACTGGGCCTCCGCCAGGAAAGAAAACAAAYTAGTCAGCCCWACATTCGAATGTGGTGGATATCACTGGGATATTTTGTTATTTCCCAAGGGCAATTCAGATGCACTCTCCTTATACGTGGAGCCTCATCCTCGGGTCGAACACGATGGCAAAGAAAATCCTGACTGGTATGTTTGCGCGCAATTCACGCTCGATGTGTGGAATCCCTCCCATCCCGCTTCGCATTACCCCTCTGCGTCGAGTCATAGATTCAACAGAAACGAAACCGACTGGGGGTTTTCATCTTTTCTATATTCGAGGGATTTGACTAGCACTTCAAAGGTTGGGCAGCCGCATCCCATTTTGGAAAACAATCAGCTCAATATAACAGCGTTTATTCGAGTCATCGATGACTCCTCAACTGGTGTGTTGTGGTCAAACTTCGCAAACTACGATTCTAAAGTCAAAACCGGTTATGTGGGCTTGAATAATCAAGGTGCCACTTGCTATCTCAACTCGCTTTTGCAATCTTATTACACAACAAGAGTTTTCAAAAACTTGGTTTGTCAAATTCCTACAGATGAACATGCAATTGCAGAGGCAGCAAACAAAAGTAGTAAAGCTGTTGCCTTGGCCTTGCAAAGAATCTTCTATCTAATGCAATCATCCAGTGAGCCAGTCGGCACAATGGAGCTAACAAAATCATTTGGCTGGGATTCAGGTGAAGCTTTCACTCAACATGATGTTCAGGAATTGAACCGTGTCTTGATGGACAAATTAGAGTCGGCCATGAAAGGGTCCAGGGTCGAGAACAAACTAAATGACATTTTCGTGGGGAAAATGAAATCCTTCATCAAATGTGTCGATGTCCCTTACGAATCATCAAGGGTCGAAGACTTTTGGGATATACAAYTAAATGTGAAGGGATTCAGCAATTTAGAAGAGTCGTTCAGAAACTATATTGAGATTGAAATGCTTAACGGGGAGAACAAGTATCAGGCTGGTGAGGAATTTGGCTATCAGGATGCAAAAAAAGGTGTCGTGTTTGAAACCTTCCCTCCAGTTCTACACTTACAGCTCAAAAGATTTGAGTACGACTTTATGGTTGATGATTTGGTGAAAATCGACGATTTTTACGAATTTCCTGATACCATCGACCTTCGTCCTTATCTTGATGATGAGCTAGCGGAGGACGTCAAGAGTCAAAATTGGAGATACAAGCTACACGGTGTCCTCGTCCATCAAGGGAGTATCTCCAACGGTCACTACTACGCGATGATAAAGCCGGAGGCATCAAGTGATACCTGGTTACGTTTCGACGATGACAAGGTCTGGAAGGTAACACCAAGTCAGGTTTTCAAGGAGAATTTCGGCGCTGCTGATTTGTCTCCGCAGGAGATGAGGCTGCTCACGAGAATGGAGCAAAACGAGTTCATCATCCGTAAGGCCACTTCAGCATATATGTTGGTTTACTATCGGGAATCCGAATTACCCGCTATCTTACCCCAGTCTCTAGCAACAGTCCCTGATCACGTGTCTGGGCAGATCGAGAGAGAAAGACAGGAATATGCGGATATCGAAAAAGCCAAGCGCGATGCACTTTATTATTTGCATGTGAAGATAGTGACGATCGATAACTTCACGTATTATGATGGCTTTGATGTGTGCCCTGATCCTACTAAGAGTAAGGAATATGATCCAGAGATTTTCGATAGCAGAGCTTATTCATCGACAATCAAGATTCGAAAAGATGCACCTTTCTTCACGTTATACAAGCTTGTTGCGAAGAGTTTAGGCTACATTCAGGCTCAGGATTGTTCCGATGATGAGGATAATGCGAGCCTGGATATGAATTTGACTTCAGACAGTGTAAAAAGTCTTTTATCGTTGCCGTTCTCGATGATGGTCATGAAACAACGAAACAACAGGACCAACAGACCCGATTCCACGATACCGGAAGAACTCTTCAACGAATCTGTGAACCAGGTATACAACAAATGCTTCAGAAGAAAGCATGACGAGTTGGCTTTTTTTGTTTGCGAAAAAAGGAAAGATTTGAAAAACATAGTTGCTTCAAAGGCTGTCGCGGATTCAAAGGAACTCAGCCTGGAAGATATTTCGGATCTTATCATCAAAAACTCTTCGGTGCAGCTGGACGTCCTCTCCGATGATCTGATCACATTATTTGTGAAATACTTCGACCCAGTATCCGATAAGGTGAGAGGCTTGACGTTCATAACGATGAGCAAAAACCTGCCCGTGTCACTGATAATTCCAGATATAGCGCGTATCCTTGGAATGGATGCAGAAGCATCTTTGGACATCTTTGAAGAGATCTCGCGGCTAAAAATCGAGCCAGTCGACACAAATCTCACTTTGGAGAAGAGTGAGCTAGGCACAGGTGATATACTAGTTGCTCAAAAGGCGAACTTAAATTCGACTGCGTCTACGAACTTCAAGCGGGGAAATTTGCAAAACTATTACAGGTTCTTGTTAACTAGGCTCCACATCAAGGTCAAGCCTTGTAAGGTGAGCGAAGACGAAGAGGATGGTGACTTCGTGGCCGAGGAGAACATTTCGCAAGATGAAGTTGACTTAAAYGAAAGTTCAGTGGAGGCAAAAGAAGTGAAACTAGCCAAAGAGTTGAGCAAGTCATTCGACCTTTGGGTGTCTACAACCTACACATATCAGGAACTCGCGTCCTGTATTGCACACGAAATCGGTGACGTGGACCCCAGTTATTTGCGACTTTTCGTGATAAATGATCATGGTGCAAGGCTACCTTTATCATCCCATACTTCACTATCACAGATCTTCACTAGACAGGTGGCTGTTTCTTCAATCTCACAATTTGAGTATGAGATACTCAACATCACTTTGAGTGAGTACGAGAATATGAAGGCAATTAAGCTATACTGGCTCGAAAGCATTTATCAGGAACAATTGTTTGATATGTTGGTCCCTCAAACAAGTCCTGTCTCTGTGTTGGTGGACAAATTAGTGCAAAAGCTACAATTGCCATTGGAAAAACACAGCGGTCTACTTGTTTGGGCGAGTCAAGACAATAAGTATGTTGACCTTGTCAAATTTGATCGCCCCATYGAAGATATCAGTGATGATGTGGAAGTGTATTGTGCATATCTCCCCGCTGAAGTGGAGACTCTTGTGAGCCACGATATGTTCAAAAGGTACGCAGAGCCTATCACCACCGATGGCAGCGAAATTGCTGATCCAATGCTCAAGACTGAATTTGACAAAGTTCGAAAATTCTCGAAACTGTTGAACATTGTACCAGTATTTCACTTTCACAAGTCTACAACATACACGCATAGCAAACCTTTTGTGTTTGCTGTCTTTCCCGAAGAGCCTTATGAAGAGACAAGGGAAAGATTACGCAAAAAGCTCGGCCTTGGGACTCCCGCCTTCGAAAAGGTGCGCATTGCTCTAGCGGACCTTAATGACAAGGGCAGATACCTTGATGTTGAAAAACCTGGCTTTAACCTACTTGAAGAGATCTCAAAGTTCGATTCACACGTTTCTCTCGCATTGGATCACCGTGATCGGAACCCGAAGCGCACGAACGCGTATGACAAAGGAATTTCAATTGGGTARAAGAAACGTCCGAGAAATATTTGGGAGACAGACTTTGTGTAGTAAATATTATCTTTYGAATCTCTAGGGATGTTTAATAATTAAAGCTGTTTCAGCAGTTCAAGCTCGAGTCTACGTAACTCAGTTGAGCTAAGCTTGCCACAATAAGAGGGCCCATTGAGACCTATCACTTTCACGCAAACAACCTGTAAAGGCGAAAAACCTCTTTGAATTCTGGTTTCATTGACATACGCGGCGCCTTGGGCGGTTTCTTCGCTGATGACCAAAGAGTCAATACATGGAATGTATCCAGTAGGACCGCAAACATCATTAATCTGATAGATTCGGAATTGTTGTCCAGGTTGCAAGATCTTACGTAGGAATGTACATGTCTTGTTCATACGCATATCGAGCGACTGAAGTGCCGAAGCATACTGTTTATTTTGGAGGAGCTCCAGGCCTGTCACCCCTATGATTACGGTCTGCTTGGATGCAAACGCAGCCATCAGCAACAAAATTTTGTGTCCATCATGTAAATGATCGAATGTACCGCCGACCGCAACAACTGCGCTGGTATGATACCCCATAGAAGCGGAGTTATCCACAGTTTTTGTGATATGAGAAGGCAGTGTCTGCACGCCGGTCATGTTGCATCTCCTGAGGGCACTTGGCACATTTTCCTTCCAAGGATAAAAGATTTGATAATCACAAAGCTGAAAGTTCAATTGCGCATTGACGTGAATGTCTATCTCGAAACTATRTGTGAAGTTCGCCAATATCAATTTGTGTCTTATTTGCGTGTAAAGAGTCAGAAGAACAAAGTTTAGCTGAGCTGTGTCCTCGATAATCGAGGATACAAGAACGTCGAGGCAAGAAGCAGACGGGGCGAGTCTTGGTATTACTAAATCGAAAAATTCATTGTAATCCTGAGTTAGAGGCTGAGCTATCACGAATAGCATTTTGGACATGGTGSTTCAGATGTGGGGCAAATGAATAGGCCTTAGGGWATCMGAGATCGTTGGAGGCAGGTGAACGCACATGTGCCAGACGCGAAGTTGCGAAATGCATCGAAGGCGCGCCATGGAAGCATACGAATCTATGACTTCCGACTCGCTGAATTATTACAGGCTGTATCATCTGTCAATCTTTTCATTGTATCGTTATTTTTTTGTCTTCAAAAGACATTAAAGCATCGAGCAATGGCCATGTATTTATCGAAGTGTRGCTTGRARRTAAAATTCGCAGTTGAAAATCTATACCTTTGAAGTATGGACGCGAACTTGACACAGCCTTATGGAAGCTATCAGATCTTTCTCGGTGTACGCCTCTAACAAAATGTTTCTCCCATATAAAATACTTATTCACCAATACGTGAATGTGCATCATTTACTTCTTTGGTGTGGAATACTTCGATTACTCTAGTGGGGGCTGGCTCTGGCAAAATCGTGCTAGTCATTCTGCTCGCGGTGTACAAAATCCCAGAAACAACAATTATGCCGATCTAGTGACGGGAGTCGAAAATATGGACAACAAGTAAAACTCAGAGTAAAAATTGTCTGTGTAGCAAAAACCTTGAGATGATCGAGAAGAAAGCGAACTTTTGAATGGGTAAAGGGCGCTGGGGAAAGATCAGATTGACTACTTCTACTCTCAAATATCAACGGTAGGGGCTCACTTATGCGACAGATTTTTCAGCCGCATAACATAACTTCATTGAGTGAAAACGGACAAATTTACATAGAGATATAAAACTATAATACAATGTGTCCAATATGCGACCAATAGCACAACGATAAGGCTACTAAAGCCAGCTATCCAGCACGTACTTTGGCATCATTTATCGAGGCATGCGTYYTTCAACGACTTCCCGCTTTTCTGCTTCGTCGAGCGGGTCACTAAATTTGTCTTCCTGGAGTCTTCATGAAGTCTTCATGGTGTTTTCTGGGATGCCAGCACGGGCCTCGCGCATTTTGTGAGCTTGTAGATACTCATTTGAAGTTCTTCAAACTTTGCCTCCGTCCCCTCTTTACTTTTTTCGAAATTTGATAGGTTTCTAAGAGACATCATTAAGTCCACCTCATCTTTTTCTAAATTCGACCTTGCTGTCAACTTGTCATGGACAAAGTCAAAAGACCTCTTTGTAACTTCCGAGTAAGCATGATCTTGACGCCGATCAATAAGATGTCTCGGTTTATACATTAGCACTCCAGAGCGAATGATCTTTTTGTGAATGGTGACTGCATTCTCATGGTTTTCTGGTGCCCCGTTCCATGTCATTGAGTATATCCGCAGGATTAAAATATCGTAAGATTGAAGCAACCGGCGTTCCATACTTTTCCCACCAAATCTGGCRAATATGCTCCGCACTAGAATATCYAAAGAATCCAATAGTTCGCAGAGTTGATCAAAATTTAAGGACAGTTTCGCGGTATTGTTCGCGACATTCAATTTGTTATTCGCGCGGTGCCCAAGGGTCAAGTTTCTGTCGTTGTAACGGTAGATGTCTCGATTAAGTAACGCGAAGATGGCATTGAAAGTTGATGGGCGCGGCCATAATGCTCTTTCGTGGTTGAGGCTCYTGTTACTAAACACTGCGAGAACCTCGACTGCCAACGAAGAAGGTTTCAAGATCTGAGGTATGTGTTCTTCAATTTTGTGGATGAAATCCTCCACTAGTCCAATGTCTATCACATCGACTTGAGCACTCGATTCATGATTTGCATCAATCTTCTTTCTTTCAAGCAAGGATTCGATGACAGGGTACATGCTTTCGGTTGCAGCTCTTGTACTAGACGGATCAATTATACGAAGCCTGGACGCATCAATTTTTATGCCTCCCCAGGTCAGAATTGAGTACCACATCGCCCTGTAAAACTCCTTGTGGAGACCAAGTCGCGCGAGACAGTCGAGAAGGATGCGGAGCAAAAATTTGTTGATCCCCTGATTATCCGGCTTCAAATGTGACCTTCTTTTTGGCGCAAGTCGGCCCTTGGCCTTCTGCACTCGTGCTTGATACTCAAAATATTCTTTGTAGAGAGCGCTTGCTCTCACTCTGGCAAAGTCTATTAAACGCCTGTCTTTTCCCATGTATAGTTTGTCTTGATGGCTGGAAAATGGTGATAGAGGAAACACAACTTTTGGATTGAGCTCTGCAAATTGCTTGCATCCAGTCACCATCTGAGGTTTGATGTCAGCCGGTAAGTCTAAACTTTGTGTTCTTTGATCAGTTCGAGCCTCAACTTCTTTGCTCGGGCTCACCGCAATGATTACTTCTTGTCTCTTTTTGTCATGCGTCTGTTGCATGCTGCCCTGAGTAGAAGATGAAATGGTGAATTTTATAATATCGCTCGCCTCGGGCACCCAAGCCTGAAGATAATCAAGTGCTCGCTGAAGATACCAATAATGTGACCCACTTTTATTAGCCCAAGAAGTTCCCGCCGACGAATCACAGTAGCACAGAAGAAAAGCAACGGCGAAATGGCGGTCTATATCTAAGAAAGGTTGCCTAATTTTCTTTTTGTGATCCACGAGAAGGCGCGGGTTTTCAATCACGGCTTCCGTCGTTGGCGGAGTCGGCGGAGTCGCAAAGGTCATCGCCTTTGTCAAAACCATGTTCGCCCGCAGAACGAGAAGTGCCTGCAATTGAAAGAGTTTTTGGGCCCTTTCCTGAGACGAGATTGAGGAATCTTTTTGAACCGTTTCAACATTCCGTTTGTATAGGGTTTTCAAACCTTGGAGGAAGATGGTAAAGGTCTGAGCGTCTGGGCGAAGCTTGATGTGTTCTAGCGCTTCGAAGAATTGCCATGCAAATATCTGATCATCGTTGAAATTTTTCATCAATAGCTTCAAGGCTGCATTGAAAGTCTCGACATTTCGAGTGACCTTATTTTCTTTGAATCGCTCGGTCACGACCTTGGCCAACAGATCGCTCACCAGGCCCCATTCGTGGCAGTCAGAGAGGCCACTGAAGTAAGTCACATAAGTAGCTGGTGTTAGCGGAATGCCCCACCTGCCTCTATCGGCCAAGACTTTCAATGCCAAATCCAACTTTGATCGTTTGAGGCACCAGTCTAGCACGGCATTGATACCTACAGACCCATTTTTTCCCGCTAGACGGCATACTTCCATTGCTCTTGAAATCGCATTGTCTTTTTCTAAAAGATAAGAGACGCTCTGGGCCACAAAGTAAGAGTCCTGTAACAGAGCCCTTGTGACGCCAGTGAGTGTCATCAAGATGCGGTCGTCGATTTTCCGCTTTTGTATTTTTTTAATCTTCATCAATGCTTGAAATAGCTGCAACAGCCGAGGATCGTTAATTTTGAGACTATTCGGAGACAACGATTGCAAGTCAACAAGCTTGCCCTCTGCGTCAGGAATTAAAGCACCATCGTATCTGCTCTTGATGAGGATCAACGCCTTTTGAAGAGAAATTCCCTCTTCGAAGGATGAACGAACCTTGAGCGCTTTAGTCCTTGCTCTTTCTTTGTTCAACTCTCTAGCACTCGCCCTTTGTAGCTGCCCTGTCTCCAGATATTTTTGGAGTTTCCATTTGACATTGGAAACGGCTTTCCGTGTATTTGTATGAACAGACAAAAGTCGGCGGCAAATGAGTGACATGAGGATATTTCGCTCTGGATAAAATTGTACGTGAATTTGCTATTATGCTTTGAAGTGAATTCGGAGGCTTGATGACTTTCCAGAAAACACGTGGATCCCGAAAATAAACGGCAGAAAGAAGATTCCTCGCGCATCACCTCTTCGCGTCCAGCAGTTAATAGTGTCGCGCATGCAGATGATCTACGATTCCAAGTCAAGTTCCATTTAAAGTGAGAATCTTCACGAACTTCAGCTCGCAAAAAACCCCACAATAAATTTAAAGCAAAATTTGTTGGGAAGCATCATTCATACGGCTTATACAATGCTCTCGACATCAACCTCGATCAGTGATCAACGCCAAGAGTGGACCACTTCGAGACAACACATCGAAAATATACTTTCAGGTCTAGCAGACGAGAATATAAACAATGCTTATGACGCCCTCTGCTCAATGAATATAATCAGATACAGAGGTATCTTGTGTCGTAGCTTGATCCTAACTGCATCTCGAAATCCAGGCCTGAGCCCGAGGCTCTCTGCTCTAGTGAGCCTTGTTCATTCTAAATATCCTGAAGTCAGCGAGCTTCTTCTTTGCCGCTTGGTTTGTATCTTCAAAAAAGCCTACTGCCGAAATGATTTGAAACTAGTCGTTCATGCGATCCTGTTTATATGTGAATTAATGAAGTGCGATGTTGTGGACGAAATACTTGTCTTGCAAATACTTGACATATTGATCGAAACGCCAACTCAAGACGATATTCGCGTGATTCACCAGATTATTCTTTCAGTTGGAGGGTACTTCAAAGATCAGTCAGCAGATGCAGTAGACATGGTCTTTGATCGATTACGTGTGTTGCTTCAGGAGGGCGAAATGTCGAGAACCTCACAAAAGCATATCTTTAGTTGTTTGCAAGTTCGGCGTGATGCTTTTGGTCAAAAATTGAAACTTCGCAATGCTGGAGAAGGCCCCAAAATTGAACAGGCAATAATAATTGACTTATCGCAAAAGCTAGAACCGCAAACTCATCTAAGTTTTTTTCACGTTGATCTGAATCTGAATTCATACCAGAACTCGGATGAAAAAACAATGTCAGATTCCATATCACCTCAGCAAGAGGAACTCATGAGTTCAAAGCCCGCCGAAGATGACGTTGTGATTGACAAAACAGACAACGAACTAATCAAAAAGCAGAAACTAGTTTACCTCTCGATAATGTCTAGCATGTCACCTGATGAGGCTGTTCACAAATTACTTCGGCTTTCACAAACGGAGAATATCGAGAACGCCATCCTCATTGACATGGTAGTGAAATGTTGTGCCCAAGAAAAAACATATTCCAAGTACTTTGGTGTTGTTGGTGAAAGGATCTGTCGCCTGAGCGAACTCTTAGGCCGGGCCTTTGTCGCACAATTTCAAGCACTTTACGACACAATTCATCAATACGAAGGTGCCCAGTTACGTAATATGGGTAAGCTTTTTGGCCATTTGATAGCGATTGATACTCTCCCTTTACGCGGCACCTTGGGGTACATTTTGCTCACAGAAACTGATACCAGCAGTGCGGGCAGAGTGTTCATCAAGTTTCTATTTCAAGAAATGGTGGAGGAGCTTGGAATTGCGGAGTTGGAATCACTCCTTCGTGATAGCAACGTGAGGGAAGATTTGCGAGGATTGTTTCCTGTGACGAATATACTGCGGAACGATGCCAGTCAACTCATGTTTTCCATCAACTACTTCACAGCCATAGGATTGGGGAGCTTGACGCGAGAAATGAGGTCAATTTTGAGTGCTTTGCCTTTAGAAAGTCGCGGACGAAAACGAACCAGAAGAACAAACTATGACGATTCGTCCACGTCTAGATCCGAATCCGGATCTTATTCGAGATCCAGTTCCCATTCGAAAGCAAAGGGTACCTCAAGAACCCGATCTTTCTCGAGGTCTCGGTCGTTTTCGAGGTCAAAATCCCCTGCGAGGTAGTTTGTATTGCAACTTGCACAAATCGGATAGGCTTCTTCCAATCACGCTTCTAGCTCGCGCGGCTACTCTCAGCTCCGTTCATTTGACTGTTTATTGGCTATTTTCAAATATATGCCTTAACTCATAGACCTATGTTGGATGCGCGGACACTCAATCGACTTACCCTGATGTCAGCTTTGCTTGGCGAAGCTCTGATCATGCGTGGTACGATATTCGACTGCTTCGGTGATGATGGTAAGAAACTCTGCGAGTTTCCGCTAAAAGTTGGCTTTCAAAATCTCTCCAATTCTGATTTAGACAGATGAAACAACAAACCTGGAGAGCGTCATTGACACCCCTGCCGTCCCAATATTATCCTTTTAAAGAATGCATATTGCTTACAAAACACTATCTCGGCTAGCGTTCGAAAAAGATTCACAGGTGAATGCTTCAAAGAAGACCATTTGAACATGTCTCACGCTATTTGACAGCGCCGATTGATTTGAAATGGTAAGTTGATTATTTGTCTTGGGTAGACACGACCTTGTCGGAACAACACGCAATGTTCTTGACAGAATCGCGATGCAAAACTCTTTCTTTGACGTGGCACAAAGTAACGCCTTGGTGTGTTTGTTTTAACGAGATTTGTTCAAAACAAACAATCTTTGGGAGAAGCACTCGCCAGATCACCTCTATCAAGAGCCATATAATGGTCTCGTGTCTTGACGGTCTTAGTCTGTGTGGAAAAAATATCCTCTTGTTTCCGCTATTCAATTGTAGACAGCAAGTCATGAAATTTTATTAAAGGTCGTTAGGAAGGTCATGTTCACTTTTTGACTACTCATTCGTCCCAAGCGCATCATATCTCCTCGGGCTCAGCTTACCACTCGCTTGTGTGCTTTTATTTATACGAAAGTGCCCGCGAATTGAGTTGTCTTTTCTCAAAAGAGAGCCTACTTTTTTTGTTCAATGCATCTGATCTAGTTAGAGATGAGCTCGAAAGGATTTAGAGGGTCGAGAAGCATCATTGACCTAGCTTCTATCTCAGTAGCGGCCACTTAGCAAAATGATGCCATCTGATTGAATTCGCAACTCTGCTGCAAACAGAATAGGCCGATCTTCGCCAGGTTGGACGATGCTTTCGAGTGGCATGACTTTAGAAAGAAATCGCCTTTGCTTAGAGGAACTACGGAAAAGTTGACAAAAATTTTCAGCGCTTTCTTTTTCCAACTGTCTAAATTTTTTTGAAACATGTTATTGATAGGGACCTTTCTACCATTGTCAGAGACAATGTGTGCCAGGTCGATCAAAGACTGAGACACTTATATCTTCGAGAAGGGTGATTGGAGTAACAACGACTTATGTGCTTTTGCTTGAATCAAGTGGTCTACCATGCAAACCCAGCTTATTGCACTTGAAGCTTCTCGTGCATTTTGAAGGAGTCACCCCTCGTTGGCACCAATCAAAGCTTTTCATCTGTATGTAGCCTGTTTTCGCTGGTGTCTTTTCTTCTTCCTATACAATGAATACTATCAAGACTTGAAGGCAGACTAACATTTACAATTAAAGAAGCGTGGAAAGTGCTGCCAGAACTCTTACTGGCCAGTTTAATAGGCAGCTCACGCCATACTCTTTACGTTGCTTCCCAGGCTCACACGCATGCAGATGAAAGATCCGAGTCGCGGCGCGGGCCGGGCGGAGATATCGGTCATATCACGCGCCAGAAGTTCGTCACTAAACAATCACTTGAGAAACGCGCAGCGCCACCGGAGATGTAAACACCCCCTTAAGTAATAGTCATCATGGTAAGTTTGGCACTATAAGTATAAAACTCGCATGAAGTACAAATCGTGTTTCAGTATCCCAGCTGGATGCTAGCAGACTGATGTTTCCAAGCTGTGGTTCTGTGCTTTCGCATGAAAACTATGTTATGTTGCTTACACCCGATGCACGTGACACATTTCGCGTTGTACGACCAATGGCATTAATCCGGATTATCATCGTCCTGCTTATTGGCGCGCGTGGCTGCATTTATATAAACCAGTGACGAGCCGTGAATTTTCCTGAAAAAACATTTTCTAATTATACATCCAAAAAATGCCAGCCCCATTCGAGAAAGGTTCTGAGAAAAAAGGCGCCAACCTTTTTAAAACTAGATGCTTACAATGCCACACTGTTGAAGAAGGTGGTCCACACAAGGTTGGTCCTAATTTGCATGGCATTTTTGGCAGAAAGTCTGGCCAAGCTGACGGGTTCTCGTACACCGACGCCAACAAGAAAAAGGGTGTTGAGTGGTCTGAGCAAACCATGTCTGACTACTTGGAGAACCCCAAGAAGTACATCCCGGGTACGAAGATGGCCTTCGGTGGTTTGAAGAAGCCAAAGGACAGAAACGACTTGATCACCTACTTGGCCAAGGCCACCAAATAATTGTCACGGCATCGTGTTCTCATAGTCTGTATATATTTATAAAATTTTAGAATCAAATTGATCATCGAAAGAAGTGCTGATTTAATGAAACCTATTACTGTTCTGAAGAGTGGTATTCATATTTTACGAGCACTTGAACCTTCGGCAGATTTCGTTAATGCTTGCAGTCAACCTCTATCAAAACAAAATACAGTAAGACCTGCTTATAAGGATCTTGTTTAAAGAGATAACCTGGCTATATTCATCAAAACACAGGGCGAGAAATTGTTTTTCACACCAAAAATGCGCTCTTTAAGAAGATAACCTGGTTACTATCTCTATTTTTGCTCAAAAGATGTGATCCTTATAAACAGGTCTTACTGTACCTTTATTTGCGTCGGAAGTAGAGCGTCAAAAGGGCTGTTTTGTCGTGTTTAGACCCTAGCTATCTCCCATCTGAACTCGGTCACACTCACCTCTTCCCCTCTGTCGTCATCATAATCATACCACTCGCCATCCTCAAGATCGACGTCATCAAATGAACTCTTCGAGTTCAAAGCCTTGCAACTCCATCTTCCCTCTGGGATAAATTCGATGAAATCCGCGCCGCGTGCATCAATTTCTAGTATTCTCACCCACTCCCCGGCTGTTTCAGATGTTAAAGATTCTTTAGTTCGCGAAATTTGGGCAGAATGCTCACTTTTGCAAGACTTGCATCTGAAAACAAAACTCGCCTCGCCTTTGGATCCGGTAATCTCGTGTTGTTCATAGCGATTGATTGTAATGGGCTTTCCATGCACTTCCCTACACTTTGTACACTCAATTCGAAAGGTGTACTCAAATGGGGTTTCAGGATAGTCCACTGGCTCCAACGCTGTAACATTTGTAAGCTCAGCTTTAGTTTTCAAGAAAAATTTTACCATTTTTAGTGAGCAGAGAAGGCGGTCTCGCGAAAATATCTGATATCAAGCCAGTGGCGCAAGTCGTGCATTACATTATTTAGTATTGCGAGATATGAATCTGCGCCATTTCGATATCAGAAATAGTGTACCGTGGCTCAGGCAGACTTGCGAAAGAAACAAATTATCGAAGTCAATCTTTACAAAAAAGCAAAGCGATGTGCTCATGAAAAGATGCTTCGTTCAGAGCATGTTCTTTGCATCAATTGCGATGAATTTTTGTGAGACGCCATCCGTCCCCATTACTAGTTTTGATACTTTCGGTGTGACTCATTATATGACTTCTGTCGCTTCCCGGGAAAGCTTATTTTACAATTTGTCCATCTTGCGGTTTGTCAAGTCTAAGAGGCAGCGGTGTCGTAAAGATTTACCAAGCTATCGATCTATCCTGCATCTCTCTTATTTCAACGGTTCTGAGATGATGTATGTCAATTTCATTCTCTGTTCTTTTGTTTATAGTGGATTGACTGACCTAGACGAGAAGAGCGACATTCCAAGAAAGAAATTTTTTGTTCTTTTGAAAAAAGCACATTATAGGCCGTACCCATCGTCGCCATTTCGACTGACATGACCCTCAACTTGCCAATTGTGGTAAGTGATCCCTTCACCGATTTTATGAGTGAGATTGTTTTTGTTATTCATGCATCCATATGAGAAATTCGCCTGAATGAAAATAATATCTTGTTGAAACGCGATAGGCTCCTGAGGATAAATTGGCCATAATATCAGTCATTGAACCGCTATCTGACTGTGTAGTCACAGAAGAAGGCGTAATGAATAACTTGATTTCACCGTGACATTGGCAAATTTTCAAGCCATGGCAGATCAATTCCGAGACAGAAAGCGATTTGTCATACTCTCTTACAGTTGTTGATGGTCAGTCGGGGACACACTACGTCAAAATTTGTCGCACGAAGCCACTTGTGTGGTAAACGGGAAACCAATGAAGCATTTGACGGCCTTGCCAATCATTTTGAGTCGTACTATTGCAATGATGAGACGAATGGGGCAGTTCGGGAAATGAACGAGATTTGCGATKKYTCACGMKTASYRCTCGCTTGTGTGCTTTTATTTATACGAAAGTGCCCGCGAATTGAGTTGTCTTTTCTCAAAAGAGAGCCTACTTTTTTTGTTCAATGCATCTGATC